>JBAJHX010000049.1:25383437-25417780 GCA_037176925.1 Amniataba percoides
GTTCAGTTGACTTCTGTATAGTTCTATTAATTTGACCTCTTTTATGGGCCCAGTTTGTTATTACTTTTGTTGAGAAATTTTGGTTGAATATTTTGGGTGAATAAAAACCCGTTTTTTGAGAAAATTACCTGTGTTCTTTTGTCTTGACTGGCTCGGTCCCTTACACTAAGCCATATATGTTCTCTAATTCAATTTAAGTTTTTTTTTTTTTTGACAGCAAAGATTCCCATGACAGTCCAAAGTCAGCATTGTGTTGGTCTCCTCAGTTCTCTCTGTGGCTCTCAGCCACAAGGTCAAGTCCCTACAGAGGACGTACATTTTTAACAATGGAAAAATATGGTTTGAGTTTTGTTTTTTAGTGAATGTTACTCGAGCAGGAGGGAACAGCACATTTGTTGGGGGCTATTTTCAGCAGCAGATTAATTCCACAGTATTTTGGGCAGCACGTTCATGGTAATGACAGAACTCCTCACCCAGTGAAACAGAGTGGCAAAGTCATGTGTTTTCAATAGTTTTTGGACAACAATGAAGCTCTACAGCACAGAGGAGGTGGCTTTAGATACACACACACTACAAGTTAGTTAAATATATTCACTGTTGGTCTGGGACCGCTCATGCAAATCTGTTGACTATTAGAAAACAACAAGACAAGAATATCGCCAGACTTTAAGTCTATGAACATTGATACATTATCTTACCATTTATACAATACAATTCATTACCCTGCCTCATATCTTAGCTTTCAGGATGGGACTGACTCACCTCATTGTTCTTCAGGATTTCCAGCATGGGAGATAAAGAAAGCAACAGTCAACAGTTGGAGTGATGCTGCATTTTATTAATGATTCCACAGAGCATAACCTGAGGGATTAACTGATATATATCTTCAGATTCACAAGTATTCAAGAGAGCAAAAGCACATTTTTTTTCACTTTTCTATCTGTAGATTAGGTTAGTTTATAGAGATTTGTTGACACTTGAGGTGACTTGATATTAGGTGGCAAAAAGGCAGTCTGTGTGTCATTACTGTGCTCCTCCCACGTTACATATATTACATCTCCAGTGGAATTTAGGCCCTGGCTTTATGTTGCTATAGATCTGCAGCAGCTTATGCTATGCTGGTAACAAATCTGGTTTATTGACACAAATCCCCCACAAGCAAATTTATGAAGTTTGTCTAATGACTCTTTCACAGAGCTAAATGCTTCCAATCTCCATCTTGCTGTCTCTTTTCCTCCCTGTCTAATTTTGGACCACATACATTCATGTTCTCACACCAAAACTTGAACAATTTGGGGAATTTCTTGCGTTTCTGTCTTGCTGTTGGGCATCAAGTCTAATGTGCTGAAAAATTCTTTGACCCCTGTTGACCCCTTTGACCACAGTCCCACCCGGGTGATGTGTACGCCATCATATCTCCCATCACGTTCAGAAACACAGCCGACTGTGACACCAGGTTCACTGTGTGTCAGTTGTTGTAATAATCTGATTAAACATTATAGAATATAAACTAAAATAATTACAGTCTTAAAACTGCATTTTGACATGGCTCTCCTCAAAGACAGAATAATGCTGGACCTTAACCCTTCGCCATCAATTAACCTGAACCACATATTTCACTTTTCAAAATCCTTAACAAAACTGCAAGCAATTAAATCACCAGGAAACACTTGATTTGCAGTGAACTTTGGGTTTTTGGGGGCCAGGAGCAATTATTCGCTCTGTCCGGTTGGTAATCCCGCCATGCTCCAGGCTTACTGTGTGCCAACTGATCTGTGCTAATTTAATTGAAACTGTGTTTAGAAATGTTCAGCAATCAAGCAAGTGGATTCTGCTCCATTACCCGACCCTGTCCTGAAGAGGCTTTCTGTCTTAAAATCCACTTTTAAACCTTACAGCACCTACCAGCTTTGTGCTTACATGTTCAGTATTACCAAAGTGATTTCTCTCTCTTAAACCACTGGAGCAACCATCCAGCAGTTTTGGGCTTGGGAGAAAGAAGTGATGGCATACACATGGGAAACAGAAATATACAAACAGCCTGGTGCTTCAGAGTAATGCAGGCGAACAGAATCACAGATATGCAAACGAGCAGCACAGTCTGACCTACGTTGACTCACCGTTGTCTCATAAACAGAGTTGTCAAACATGGATTCTCCAGTGATGTTTTCATATGGTAAGTTGGAGGACAGGGAGAGCTGGAGTGGCTTCCTCTGAACCCTGAGCACAGACAGAGAAGACGTTCATGGAAAGATGAAAAATGTATGTTTTACAGAGACAATGTAGGAAGACACTATCACCCTGGAATAATGGCAGAAACATTCATGTAGGGAATACAGGAGGGTTTGTGAAATACATGTTTTGAGCTCTTTTCCGCGTCTCTGAGTCATACATTATATTCTGGCTGGGTCACACTTTGGGCTTCTAGTTTCCATCACTGTGCTGAAATCCTTGATCCTAATCCTCTGTCAGCTCTAATTAAAATGCAGTCCTCTAGGCTAAGTATAGTTGCATTTGCCCCTCTGTGTTCACTCCACTCACAGAAGCAGAAAAAGAGAAAATAATGACAATTTTACCAAGCATTGTAACATTCAGTAAAATGTGGTGACTGAGTTAACTGTCCATATTTCTGCACCTGCTATAATGCTCATTTCAAGGTCAGGGCTAAGGTCAGACATGGTTCAAATCTGATTTGCACTGGGCAGAAATCTGGGCTTATATCTCACCATCAACTGAGAAAAGTGTGGCTAAATTGGAAATTGTCCAAAATCTAATACATATTTATGGTGGACTGGATGTAACAGAATTCATGCAGCGTGTCTTTTATCATGAATCTGTGCTGGCAGTCTACACTGAGGTATCGGACAGCTGTGATCTGCGACCTCATCAGTATTTGACCTCATCAGTATTTGACCTCATCAGTATGTGACCTCATTAGTATGTGACGCTTCAGTAGTCACAAAACTTGCAGACATGTTCTGGAACCTGTACGTTCAACATATCAAAAGAAATGACAGAAGACGACGACGTGGTTACAATGTCCAGAGCCTTAAAGCTACATTCACTGATGAGTTTGTGCACATTTGAGGGCCACTGACCTCCACGACAAACTAATATAGCCTCTTGTTTTGCAAAGAAAAATTGGCTCTCATTTGGATTTGTGCCTCTGACCAATATTCACTCTCCTTTTAAAGTCTTCACCAGCTCTTTATCAGCCACATGCTCCATTACGTCCACCAGGTAACAGCTAACTCTGCTGTGTGGTGCATACAGCAGGATGCAGTGAAAGTGCAGTGCTGCCATTTTGTGCACTAGCATTCATTTATCCCATATTTCTTCACTGTTGCTGAACAATTTCTTCCTTCTGTTTTTGCTGTGTATGCTAACTTTCATAAATATTTGAAAGTTTGAATTAACAACTTGCTTTAAACTGTATGACAAAGTACAGAATAAATAGGTCCTCAGAGAAATGTTTTTATCCAGCAAAATCTGGACAGTGACTCATAAAGCTAAGCTTCGATGAGACAGTTGATAAAATCCTGATGTACTGTGTTACATTAGTGGTAAAGAGTAGCAAAGGCATCATAGAAGTAGCTTTCATTGATATAAAATGTCAACATTATTTCCCTTCCCCCTGATCAGTACTTTGAGAAGTAGAGGTAGATCCCAATGATGAGGATGAGGAGGAGGATGACGGGGATGAAAACAGCAAATGCTACTTGGGCCCCCTCCATTCGTAGGTCTGCAGTGGACACTGTTGGAGAAAGAAAGAGGACAAATACATTGTTTAGTGAAAGGTCAAACGTTGTCATGCTTTTGTCTCTGTGTTCATCGTGACTCACAGCCCTCAGCAGATCTCTATTCATCAGAAACCAATTAGCTTATTTAAATGGGCCGAGTCAGTGAATACTTTTTTGCAAGTATCTGTTCTCACAGACTGAAGGTGTGCAGGTAAAATGAACTTCATGGTATAACTTACCATCTAATCTGTGCTCATCATATTCTGATGGGTGGGCTGAGGAGAATACAGTAGCAATGTTAAACATGGGGATTTAATGTATTAAAAAACAGCACAAAAGAAAGTAAGTAAATAGAAAATCCACCAGAGCTCAGTTAAAACATTTACTGGCTCCATTTGGTCTAACTTCTGTCTGAGTCTGTCTGTTTGTACTGATGAGATCTGAACAAATGTTCCAGCCCTGCCAAGATGTGGCAGTAATGTGTAAGACCAGGTCATCGAGGGTTTCTGTGGGGAACTGAGTGAATATCAGCTTCCATTCATGCCTCATTTCTGAGAGCAAAATGACCACAGAAGAATTCAGATTCAGTCTGAGTGAACAAAAGTCTTTTCTTTTTTCAGCCCACTGCATTTGCTATGCTCTACAGTGCAGAATGATGGCATGATGTGTGTAACGTAGCTTTACAAACCTTTATTAAATATTACAAGCTACTTGGTAGGTTAGAACATATTTAGTAACCTGCAACAATAGCTTGGTTACAAACTAATCTAGAACAGATGAAAATGTGTAAACAGAACTGTGATTAAATGTGTGTATGTGGTGTGCCCGACTTCTCCCAGCAGGAGGTACTCCTGCCCTGCTAACACAGCATTACAATGGAGCTGACTGGAGGTGAGAGTGAATCAGAAACTACCCCCTCCAATTTGAACTGGCTGGAATTTAACACTGTAACTCTGTTAAACTGAGCAAACGCACAGACAGGCTGCGAGAACAGAGCCAGCAGGCACTGGTTAATGAGCATATAGCAGGGACACTGAGAAGAGAGGAAATTAGAACATTAAATGGAAACTAAGAGATTATCATGTGTGCTCATGTGGATACGAGTACACATGAAGAAATAGATCAAAATCAATTTCTCTACAAATCATAATTGATATTCTTGCAAATTGCCCCATCAAATGTTCAGGAATGAAGCAGGTATAATGTGCACATTACAAACACTCATCTTCACTAATACCCTGACAGGTATCCCCCTCTGGTTGTTTGTCTAATGTGTCCTCACAGCACCCTGTCTCCCTCAGGCACTTTGATCAAGGTGCAGGCTCAAACTAAAGGCCACCCTTTTGTTATTTCAGCCTCTAGACTGGAACAACCTTCTTCAAAGTGTCAGGACAACAACATCAGGATAAAAAAAAACAAAAAAAAAAACACCTTTCCTCTCCAGCCGTGTTGTGATTTATGTGATTTTCACTGTGAGTTTCACTTGTTTAACTTCATTCTTGTTTTGTTAAATTGTCAAATGCACTGAATTATCTTGAAGACTTAAGGAATTGTGTATCTCTTGATATTTATATAGTCAAAGTATATCCATATATATGCTGTATACTGTTTTTATGATATTTTGTTGTTCTTTACATGGTTGAGTGTAACACATCTTAGGTTTCTCAAAGAAAAGACAGCAAATGAGCAGGGATTTACAAGAATTAACTTAGCGAATTTAAAATTTGTACAAAAAAACTTCGACACTTTTCATAGTAAAAGAATTTTCTCAGGTGAAATTTTGAAGAAAAGAAAAGATTTGCAGTTGTATTATAGTTCAGGAAGGACAGAGGAGTAAGAACAACTGCTCTCACGTATGTCTTTGTGTGTTGGTCAGTGGCTACTGCAGCAGTTAACACTGGCAGCTCTCAGAGTACAACCCTTTGTAAAAAATCTAATAAAATAAATGGTCTGTTCGAAAATGTCGACACCCAGAAGTGCACTGCTGTGCATCAACAGTCCAAGTGCAACTGGCAGAGCAAGAGGAGAGCTGAGGACAAAGCTCCATCCTGTTCAGCCCTTTACAAAAAGAATAGACATGTCTTAAATTCTCATTTACTAATTTGTACTGCACATCATCATGGTATGAATGCATGAATCCATTGGACCATATTCATACACATAATACAAATAAAATGATAAAATATCAGCTTTTACAATGAACCACTGCAGCTCAACTCAGAATGCTACAATGGTATTTTATGTGAACGGCAGAAATTAGTACGATTTTCCTAAAAACACTGTACACTCACGAGAGGAATCCCTCTCAAACATCACTTATTACTCACTGAACTGCAGACTAACTTTCTAACTTTGTAGCCCAGCCAATATCAGCTGTGCGGTGTGGGTGATGGGACTCAGAAACAACAGTAGTGACCAGGTCAAATGTATTCATGCAAAACTCAGTCAACTGCTTAGCTTTGCTATGACCAATGTATTCACCCAGCTGAGTTGACATATAAAGTACAGCGTCATTCAACAATTTACTGGCACATTTATGTGTTTTTATTATTGTACTTATTTGGGATGATTTCATAGATTGTCATATTTTTGTGGACTTAAATGACATCGTGTGTATTAAAAAGCAGACTTTTAAGGATCCTTGAACATGGTGTACGGCTGAAGTTGAGTCGATAAGACATCAGATTGCAGTTCCTCACCTTTGCAGACAGGTGGCAGCCCACTCCACTGGGATGGGTGTCCAGGGACACAGTGGAGAACAGGATCACCCAGCAGCTGGTGGCCAGTCAAGCAGGAGTAGTGGAGCGTCTCTCCAGCCTGAAAGTGAAGCTTGTTTGAGCTGGGAATTCCATAGTTGGGGGTTCCTGGATGACTGCAGGGCTCGAAGGTCTCAGCTAGAGGTAAAAGGGGACAAACAGCACAGATTTATATGATTTATATCATTTTTATATTCTATCAAGATTTATATGTGTGGGACATGTAATCCATTACAGATTATGCTGATGTTTAAGATTCAGATATTAAACTTAATACTGTTAATATTTCTTAAATAACTAATAAATAAATATTTTTTTATCCACAGGTATTATAGCCCACAGGGTGGGTAAAGGAGAGTCCTTATGTCCAGACTGCCATCAAATTAAGTATGGATTTTCATGGTCTGTTCAGAATGACTCCATCTTTCTAACAGCATCCCCATCAAGATAAAAGTGTCTTCTTCAATGCAAGAAATGTCAAAAATAATGGGCAGACTGCTATGAAATGTGCAGAACACATTAACACTTCTCAGAGGACAAATATGGATTCAAATCCGGGTCTATAATACTCTGAGCTTGTGAAATGATGTTCAGCAACAATTTCAAATACTGTGGTTATATAAAACACCTTGTAAACCAGTGGGGAAATGCCTGCTGTAAGTTTCCAGTAGCTATTTTGAAAGCCTTGTCTTGTTTAGAAAGTGGTCGTAGCATCTGCCAGCTGATAATCTGACACAAGGACCCTTTGTCCATCAGTCTGGAGTCAACTGTAGATCAGTAAAGCAGTAAAGTAAAGTAAAGATCAGTAAACTGTGGTAGTTCAGACTAAATCTTGAAGTCACCGAAAAATTATAAAATAAAAAATAATGAATACATTTTAAACTAGACGTCTATTATTGTCTTTTCAACTCAATTAACAAGTTTGAACCAAGACACTCTCTATGAAGTTTTGTCATTTCATTTTATAGTACCAATCAAAAATGGGCCAACAACTGCAACAGCCTAAGAGCAAATGAAATGATGTCATCTTTACTTTAGCTTTTGAGAACCCAAAGTGAGTAGGGTGAAAGTGAAACTGCATTTGGAATGAAAATATGTGAGAGACAGTTCCACTTTCAGATCATGACACGTAGTTCTCTGCAGTCATTTGGTCCAGGATCTGAAGAAAGCTTCTGGAAGTACAGCTTTCCTTTTTTTGACATAATAATTGTCCTGTGCTCTTGATCTCCATCTCATGCATAGCAATAACCTGGCTTGTCTTCTCCAAAGTAATTTACATTGTCCGGTTAAATTAATTATTAGTCAGTGCCATCGTACAATATGTCTCCACCTAGAAAGTAGGTGAGGCAGAATATGAGCCGTTCATGCAAATGAGGTTAATGCCTTCAAGGCTGTTTGAAGAGGAAATTATATTTTAATCAGACTGACGCACTTTCAGCTTGCCAGCTTTATCAGAAACAAAGAAGTGGCAGAAGGTCACAGGACTGAGGGGGTGTTTGGTGATGTTGATGATTCTGTAAAAATCCTGAAAAGACTGAAAACCTTTGCATCACAATCACTAATTAAATAAAGGACCAAATTGCAGATGCCTTGATATACCGATGTAAAATGAAGAAATGTTAGATTTCACACAGACACTGGTGAGACAGTGCAGACATGATCATACGACTTATTGTTGACACGTGTTGACACATGCAAAGTCAAAAACAGCTCATATTCTGTGCTGCAATATATTTAGACTTGACAATTGCACAATAAAATATAGTTCACTCTACCAGATATAACAAGGTCATCATAGGACACTAAAACCTTCTCATTCAAAACCAGGCTAATTAACTTCTCTTAATGTTAGTAGCTCTTTAAGAGAGCCCCTAGAGGGTACAATATTAAGTATACCCCAATTCAAAAGGGTTGACAGGAACCAGATACATACCAATGATTATGTTCATTACTATGACATGTTTCCAGAGGGGCTTACCCGAGGAAAAGTGTTGGAGTATAACAAGTTTCAGCTAAACAAGTGACAGAAGCAGTAGTTGAGAGCTTGAGAGAGCGATACAAACCCCACCTGCTACTTTCACACACTGTTAGATGATCACACAGGCACTTTGTTAGTGATGTACACATTGCAGACACTTGACAGTAGCTGGAGTAATCTGGTGTAAGTGTGTAGGCCTTGAGACACTCATACATACGCAGGCATCGGGGCAGCCTCTGGTTCCACTTGGGGCCCGAGGAGCCTCGGTTGAAGCAGGTGAGCAGGCTGTTCCCAGACAGAATGAAGCCTTTGTTGCAAATGTACTGGATGGTTGAACCCACGGTGAAATGGGGACCTGACAGCACCCGCCTGCTGTGCTCAACCTTTCCAGGGTCAAGACAAGACACCACTGGGTAAACAGACCAAGAAAGAAGGTCGGTTATGGTCAGCCTACATTGTCTCACCTAAAAAGAGAGATACTACCTGAACTCAACATCCGCAGACTGTACAATTCACAGCAGCCCAGCTGCTCTGTCACGCAGAGACCCATCAGAGATTTACAGACACTACAGGAAGCCAGATCAAGTTTGTAAAAAACAAAATCACAGTTTCATCAGTATACTTTGCAACAAAACATGTTATTTATGTAAATAGTAATGTATCAGAAGACATTTTTATTATAACTATCAGGTATTTGAGTTTTTCTTGCTTAGATGTTCCACAAGTTTTTGAAGGTTTGTGCCAGGAATTGCATTCCAAGCTTTCTGAAGTTCATCAATAAGAGACTGCTGTTTTGTGGGACGTGCTTTTCTGACTAATCGATCCAATTCATCCCACACAAGCTCAGTTGGAGAGCGGTCTGGAGACTGAGGGGGCCAAACCATCTTTTCAAGAACACCTTCCTCTGCTTTTTTGTCTAGGTAACATCAATGTATACCTGAAGGTGAAGTGAGGAAAATGATGCATATCAATGAAAGCAAAGTCTGATCATGCAGTAAATACATCCCAAAATACATATACCTCATGCTGGTTTTTAAGAAAGGCATTATAAACAGAACCTTTGGCCTGTAGTGAGTGTGTCAATGATAGATCTGTTAGGTCTAGGTGTAGAGGACAGAGCCAATCAAGACATTTATTTATCTATATTTGTTTTAGCTACACACAGCTGAGAATCACAGATATTTGTAACAGCAGCTTTGGAACAGTATGTGTGGTTCCGTCAGCAGGTCCAGCTAATCAGGCACGTGAGCGCAGGGTTGCCGGTTCGATCCCCTGACTGGCAGGATAAATCTGGGTAGAGAATGTGAAAGTAGCGCCTGCCTCCGCTCTTCATCATCACTGAGGTGCCCTTGAGTAGAGCCCTTAACCCTCCAGTGGAGCTGCACAGTGGCTGGCAAAGAGGTTTGTAGTAGAGGAGTAGGAAAGGCTTTTCCTCCCACACAGGCCCACCATCAGAAAAGGAGCGTTTGTAAAAGCGTGAACACATTTTCCTGCTGCTGGGGCCAACCATCTTGATTTCATTACGTGTACATTACTATACTGCTTATCAGTAGTAGTTTCTTGATGTGAAATAGCTTAAATGAAATACAATTTTTAATGTAGCTTGCGTCTTTGAATAAAAGTAAAGCGCTGCTGTAGCTGAAGAGCAGCCTGTCACTTCACCAGCTTACCTTCAAAACAGCTGATAATGCTGATGAATTACTTTCATACCTCATACCTTCATCATGAAAGAGCTTACCAGGATTTCTACCTCACTCACTACACCCCATTTACACTTCACTCATTCATTACTGCTGATTTTTCCCTGTAGTCTCCTCATTATTGAATGTGTTCTTCCGTCTTTCAGACTGCTGCTGTTTCTCTTCATTCTAGTGTAATATAAAAAGACGATGGCACATTACTAACAATTGTTTGGGTTATGTAAGCACGTTGACCAAACGTCTGCCTTTTCAGTCAAATCACTGACCTTTGTCAGTTTCATAATTCTCTGACAAATGACCTACGAGGAGCCTTTCAGTAAACTCAGTGGTTCTGCTGACATCCTACATGGTCTGGTATGACCAGCAGCTTCTAGTAATAGTGGATTTTGTGTGGATATCACAGTATATTGGAAAATATAAAGTCAGTTTCTTTCAGCTATTACTCCAATAACTGTTACCTGTGACTGCTTATAGCAAAAGTGTAGAGTCTGGCTTCCAACTGCATTATTACAATGACAAATGAAAGCAGGATATTCATGACAATGGATTACCTCAAGGAAGTGATTATACTGCTGGTTTATTTTGATATAATGAATGAACACAGGCTGCCTGGGAGGCAGAGAAAAAGACTTGACAACATCAAATCTTTTATTTTGTGAGGTACTCAACAGCAATATCTTCAGGAATCTACAAACACTGACTCCTTGGTTGAACCCTGCATAGCTCACATACATACTGTGAGGGGTCAGGTTGATATATTGTAGGGCTGACAAGCAAAACTGGTAGTGCTTTCAAGTCAAAGTACAAAATGTGCATCATACAATGTCATAAAAATAATCTATAATATAAGACATTCTGTAAAAATACTACTCACATTATCAAATAAACTGTCGATAACATTTGAGAACATGCAGCTTAGATTGTATAAGAGGAGCTTTGCCTACTGTTACTTCATAAGAAGTCAGCACAACACTAAAAGCCTCATAATTCAGTTCTATCATGAGGATCAGAGGTCTCTCAGTCCAGCTCTGTCTGTCTGAGCCATGTTACATGAGCCCACAGAGATTAAGAAATGAGCTGCGTCTGTCCCAGCAGCAGGAGAGGGGCCAGTTAGGCCAGAAACACAGAGTGGAAGTCAGCCATGCTGGAGCTGAGGTGGCTGTCTGCTGCCAGAGGGGCTGTTTACTGGCACTGAGGAATCACTACTGTGTGTGTGTGTGTGTGTGTGTGTGTGTGTGTGTGTGTGTGTGTGTGTGTGTGTACCCTCTTCTCTGTGTTGAAACCAGACATAGTTGCTGCATGAGTTATTAGATGCATCTGAGGGAAATGATCTTTGTGAAAAACCATCAGTCATTCCTCTTGTCATGAGTTATTGTAATTATTAGGTTTGCATACGTGCCATGATGGAAAATCTCTGTAATCAAGCCATGAATCATACATTTATACTGAGTGCTCATGGACAACGTTCATTCATTATTTTCTATAACTGACACTCCATAGCTTATTTAGAATAAAATGACACTGGCACACCATAGGTTACTTAAAATGATAGTAAACAGATAATCTGGATACCTTTAAATCATCATTTTGCATCAAAACAAAAACTTTGACAAAATATAATTCACAAGAATAAATAAAAGTCACCAGGTAGTGTATAAAGAGTAGTATCTAAAAGCACGAGCTCAACACACATCATCCCATAAGACTCCAAATGAATGACAGCATTGTCCCATTAGGTCCTGAATGGGTAAATAGCCAGCTCTGTGATAGAAAGTTCACTATTTCAATCTAAATACAGTTTTTACGTATTTTGTCACTAACTAGAGCAAAAAGCTGTAGTTTTCGATCTGTATAGGAAGGAAAGTGTTTCAGGAGTTTCCCCAGTGTTTCCTTGTGTTTTTCCTCTTTCTATCTTTGTTTCTGTGTGTGTGTGTGTGTGTGTGTGTGTGTGTGTGTTGCTGTGGGGCTGGTCCTCTCTTTCTCTTCCTTAAAAAAATACATCCTATGTCCTTTCCCAACCGCTTTTTCTCAACACTGATGGAAAACAATGTCATGAGGTCAAGGAATGATGTGAACAAGGATCCACAGGGCCAGTGGGTGTTAGTGAAAAGGGCCTGCCAATGTTCCACATACAGACTGCTAAAAGTGCATCTTAGATACTTTCTTTCTTACTCTGTTGTTTCAGACAGGCTGTATAAACATGGACAACTCAGTCAACTCAAAAATATGACTTCATTTCCAGGGTTGGAATTGAAATAAAAAGGACTCCAGACTATGAGTCACAAAACTGACAGGTAACCTGGCTGCTCACCCTCCTGTCCACTCATATTTACCCACATGAGTCCAAATGAATGTGTATGTGTGACAACAACTGCTTTATTTATGTAATATAGGCACAACATGTTAAAAATCTAAATCTACATATCATATCACACCATCATTTGTACATGGTAAGTTGAATTAAAAATGTCATCTGGATAATACTCTCTCACTCATTTTTCTGTAAAGACCATCATTTCACTCAGTTCGGAAAGTTCCTAAGTGAAAAGGACTATTCAGCTGCATCCCTGCCTCCTGGCTCTTCTCCTCCTTCACACCTGCATGCAATCGGCACATCTCCTCCCCCAGTCTGCTCACACACCTCTCATCAGGTCATCAGCCTGCAGTACTTCTGCCCTGAACCTCCATCCACTCTTCACCAGACTGCTAAACTTTACATTTTCCAACAACCAGTTTGCTGGTGTTCTCATATACTAACCTGGCTCTCATGTCCAGAATCATCCCCCCCACGCTTCCACTCATTCCTCTCTGCTCACACCTACTCAGGCATAGCCATCACTCCTTCCTGCCATCCCATTCCCTGCCATCATTCCTCACTTCAGTGAATTCCTTTTACTCCAAAATCCAAACTGTTCATGTTCTGGGTTTGGGCCTCCCCTGAGACCATGCAATGATTTGCCTCCTGAAGGGTAAGAATGTACTTCACTTTACTCTAGGTGCTTTCTGTTCACTGTTGTTCACTTCCTCCTTCACTAGAGAAATGCTGAGAATGTGTCATTTGAACTTTTTGTATAAACGGTCAAATAACTTTGCAAATACAAAGTTTACTGAGTTGCAGTGCTAAAAAGGTTAGTAAGTTAAAAGAAGATGAGCAGGCCAAACTGGCAAACATTTGCTGGTTCCATTTCGGCTGCTTTTCTTTTCAAACAAAACATAAATTTGAAGTCGTCATTTTGGGGTTTTGGGAAATGATGATATTTTGTACAGCAGATAAATTGACAATCACAGTTGTTAGTAGTTCTGCTGTCTTTATCATCTCCTTCATCTGCTTGATAATTCACAGAAATTAGTTCATGACAAGTCTGATTCTCATTCTCAGAATGATCAACAGCAGGTTTTGGATGAGATCCAAACTATTTCAGTGTGTGAATGTGGTCAGATTTATGTTATCTTCTAATATTATCTCATACGTGTATTTCTTTATTGGTCTACTATCTTTCCACCTCGAGCAGACATTGCAGTAGTGATTGCAGTGTTTCTGAACTCACCTCTCTCACAGCTTGGTATGTCGCCACTCCAGGTGAGGTCCCACTGGCACATGAGCAGCTCGGCCCCCACCACCTGATAACCAGGGTAACACTGGTAGGTCACCACGGTGCCCTGAACCAGCTCAGGGTGAGATGAACTCTTCCAGCCGTTGGAGATCTCTGGGAGCTCAGGACAGGTGTCATTACGAGCCACTTCTGCAGGAGTTTGTGAAGGTGGGCGGCCATCAGAGAGAGACGGGATGACAGAAGGACAACAGGTAATCAGGAAACTGTAAGGTGTGAGTGATGGAAGCTTTTACCCATTGGGTGGGGTAGATGTTTCTGCCCATCATGCCAGCTTGTCATTGTAATGTTGGTGTATTTACCACTCATCACATTGGTTCACTAACTTTAGCTGCATTTAGTGAGCGATTAGCTTCCGTCCTTTCCAGTGATGGGACCTGTTGACTCAACCCATCCTAATCTCTCATTCATATGCAATTCTATTGTTAATATTGTTTACATGTTTAGCATTGTTTGGGGAGCCTGAGATTTAAACATTTCATTACCAATAATTGCTGATGTAAATTGTTGCGTAATGACAATAAATTCTTGAAATCTTGACAAATTCTATCAATAAGTGTTGTTTACAAACTGTGAAAAACTGTGAAAAACTGAAATTTCCTGTTCCTAAAGTCTGATAAAGACACAATGCTAGTCATTTACTTACTTGACACAGACCCCAGTTTGATAATAACTAATAACTTTTGAGAACTGTGTGTTTTAACAGCCAAGAATCTTGTGTTCTATCATTCCCAATTTTTAAACCACTAGTTTAAAAAAAATCACAAAATGACTCAAAATGACTTTTCACTGACTCTGTACCTAAAGTAAGGTGTTTTCTGTTCTGGACACATGAGCCTAATACATGTCTTTGTATTAAAGTACCGAAATGCCTCAAAAGACCTCACATATGAGCAAACACACATAAGTGTGTGAGTCTAGTCAAACGATAGAACTAGTCTAGTACATGCTTCAGTTTTGTTCTTGTCAAACAGCTTCTCAACATCAGCCCAAAATCTGTAACTCAAACACAGGTCAATGTGTCTCAGGATGAATGAATAGTGTCTTTGTAACTTTTCTCCCACAGTTGTCAACTGTTGGGCTTCAATGTGTAAAACTGTCACATGCTATAATAATACGACAATGATGTTCTGTCTGCAGTCTTTTCTATCGGCCTATGCCTAAACAGAGAATGATCCATAATATATTTCTATTAGACCTTGAAACCAAGGCATGATGATTTGTGGAGCAATATTTTTCCAGCAGCTCCAGTGGGCTGTCCCGTGGGCTGCTGGCTTGGCTTTGCTCATTCCTATGCACACCACAGCAGCAGATGCAGGTCCTCTGTTTAGGAGTCTAATTTGGACAGACACCAAAGTAATTGCACTTGGGCACTAGACAAACAAAATTCTCTGACACCTGCCCAAGTTGCTGTTTGGTGTTTACATTCCACCAATGAGATTCATGAAGAGACTATAATAGAAGCTTTCCCCTCCCTTTATTCCTCGTTGTCGATCATCTGTATTCTGTAGCCTTTGCTTCCCCTCTGAATTCATTAACTCTTATCAGATATAGTGTGCAGGCTATTGGTGTGGTGCTGCACTGACGGAAAAGCCCCACCAACACAGCCATTTATTGCTCCCATTTTAGTTCCCATACCAGCAAGAATAAATTCTATCATCCTCCCTCTCATGTTGCTTAACTTCTCCTCTTCCTGCCTTATTCCCTAACCTGCCCCCTTGCTTAATTTTTTCCATCCATCCCTCCCTGCTTCCCTCCCTCTGTAGTTGGTAGCGATTTAGAATTGACCAATCTCCCTGATGGGTGAATCCTGAGGTGTGACTCTCTGTGTGGGTCGGTCATATGAACCCTGGTCCCGTGCCTTACCGAAGAAGTGGACTATGAAGCCGTTGCCGTAGCCGTAGACGTTGGTGGCAGGATCAGACTGGAACTGGATGGTGACATCTGCGGTGGAGGTGTAGAGCTTAAATCGGGACTTTGCTCCTCCATACTGACCCAGAACTTTAGCTGTGAGGTCATCTCCATCATAAAAGGTCAACAGGTCATTCTTTCCAATGTTCAACCTGAAAACAGAAACAGAATAGAGTCTGTATTTAGTGTTTTCCACCTCAGCCATCTTTATTGGCACTAAAACACTAATCAAGGCTGCCAACTCTCAGACAGTGACCCTGAGACTCACTCAGCTGACACTCACACTACATTTTCACGCAGTAAAAAGCAAATGTATAACTGATTATCGTGACAGACAGACAGACACTGACAGACAAACAGACAGACCCCAATCAGGACTGCAAGTCAGTTACTATAGTTACGGGGATGCGCTGTGTTTATCGCTCTGAAACTTTCTCTCGAATTACAGTAACGACATTTCAGGTTAGTTTGCTTTTACAGATTATAAATTTAATTGTACCTTGACTGAACACCTCCATGATCGTGTCAAAATAAAACAGAACATTATAAGCATCCAATGTGTCGAATTTGCGGCAGAGAAGGGGATAAAACTGGAAAGCAAGATCACACCTGCCTCTGTATGAAGAGATGGTTAGAAAGATGAGATGTCCCGCAGACAGACACAAATGAAAGATCAAGACTTATTCTCCTTGAGAATGATTTTGTATGTTCATGTTCATAAATCTTCATGTTGCCCAAATGGCTAAAAGCTAAAAGTTATGACCAGCTGTCATACTAGACACAAATATGAGAATAATGACAAACTGAATTTCCCTTTAATATACAAAATATTCTACAACATCCAAGATGTTGTCTGGCTGACGACAATCATGATGTTGACAGTGATATAATGCAGAAATTTCTCTCTGTGAGCTGAATAAATGACCATCATGCTGAATAACCACACTCACTGTCTGTTCAGCTGTCAAAGGGCCAAGGATTCGTGCTGACTTGACCATAGCCCGTAGAGCTGAATCTCAAACCTCAAAGCTGTTCAAAAATGTCACCTGGGGCCGAGCTATCTCTTTGTGTGGAAGATTTAGAGCATGGAAGAAATGGCTTAACCAGAATAAAGCTGTGACATGCTCTTTGCTGTTGCTAATTAATCACCAGTGGCTCCTGATAAAACTCATTAGCCAGCCTGAGATTGAGCTATTAATCACTATGGGAATGCTGGAAAATCAAAGCTTCAAGAGGCGTGGACTGAATCCACACATCACAAAGCCTGACACAAGATGATTTTTTTTAACCAAAGACTGAAGGAAATGATACGAACATGGGTGAGTTTGTGAACAAAAGAGACGTGCGCCCCTCTGATGGGAACATAAATTGACTCAAATGTAAAGCAGAGCCATTATTCAGGATGCTGGTCCAAGAGTCTGACTCACACATGTTTTGGTTGTGTCCCAAAAGCATTCATGCTGAAAAATTCTGACATCTTTTCTTTTTAAAAGTAGCATGTAAAACCATTATCTTCATGTTAGCCAGTCCCAATGAAGCAAGCACAACAAATGAGTATTGGCAGGTGACATATTCATTTGACATACTCAATATCCAATCTATGACAGTTACAGAATCTTGCACCCTGTATTATTCTTTATTTTTGTAATGATTAATAAATCCCATAAACAGATCAGCAATGTGTTATTTCCTCACTCAGTATTTCAGACTTCCTTACACTCTGTCTGTATGACTCTCCCCTAAGCCCTGTGGTTTTTTACTGAAGTCTTTAAACATGCTTCATAAATATGTAGTTTCATTTTCAAAAAACAGCTCAGTGTTTTTCCCCCAAATCTGGCTACTGTAGTTATTCAAACAGAAGGAATAAATGCTTTTGTTTTTTCAGTGGTGGATAAATCCACATTTGGTGCTCTGTTGAGTATTTGGGCCAGGACGACAGTGTATGGGGGATAGAAATAAGACACATTCATTCAGCCTTTAAGGTGTTTTGTGACAAGTGAAGAAATAGTCACATAGTTGTAAACTTGGTCCATGCTTTGTTGTCAACTCTTGTGCTATTTTTCATTCATGTAGCTGGGCAGCAAAGTAATGAAATGTAGGGGGGCTGTCTTTGATAACAAATCCAACCTTTTTCAACCACCAAACTAAATGGAGATATGGGTGCTGATTCAATGGGTCTGAACCAAGGCTATCATTTACCAACAGCATATATTCTAGTCCATACTCGAGGGAAGTGACCTCTCAAACACCCAGCTGTTCTTATTTTGTTCTTTCTGCATCAAATTTAATCAGTCTGTCAGTTTAATGTGTGGTTTCACACTAAAACCAGCCCATCATTCAAATATTGTTTTTATAGAATTATGACTGAGGCCACGTTCACCCATCATCAAGTACTACTCTTAAACTACATTTAGCTTAAATGAAGTGAGACTTGGAAAAGTGGCCTCACCTTGCTAAAGTTTTGTCCTTCTCAAAGTCTACAGCTGGCTCTCACAGATACAGCAAAATGAGTGTGCCATATTCTAAGCTGATGGCGTTCCATGTTTATTTGATTGCTAACGGATAAAGCCTCTCACCTGCTCAGAGAGCGAGGCAGATTGAGAAATATTGTCGGCTGGCGTCAAATTTGTTGTGATTAAGCTAAACAAGGCTTTGTGTGGCTCTGCAGTGCATCTGTAGAGAAAAATCAATCACAGCCTCCATTCCCTGACACTAATTTGATTTAGTTCAATTTGAAAAACCAGAGCTGAGTTTGGCCTGGCTCCTGGGACCAGCTGCCAACGCATTTTACCACAACTATTCACTTTATGAACGGCTATTTCCATCTCTGCAAATGTCAGAAATAAAGGTGGAAACTATTTCTTTGGCTGTACTTGCCACCGCTTTTCTGAATGTCTGACTTTCACTTTTCCTTATCAAAACAGATTTTGAAGAAACATGCTTAAATCTTTCACATGCCAATCATGTTGATATTTTTTTAGGATTTTCTATGTAAATATTATCCATAATCACAAAAAAAAAAATCTTCTCAGTCATCACTTACGGTGTCTGTATCTGCAGAGAACCTACCTTCCTGCCTATTTTATTTCTTACTGTGCTGTGTCTGGGACATTTCAGTCTTTGGGCAGTGCTTTGTAGCCCTCAGCCAATAACAGCATGCAGGTGTCGTGAGCAGAACGCCGTAAAAAGGTGGCAACCAGTTAACTTTGAGCCGCAGAGAAGAAGCCAGCTTTGAATGTTGTATTAACAGCAACTGACAAAGTCTTGTCAAACGTTTCAGTTTCAAGCTATCCACCGTTTTCCATCAACTAATAGGACCTGATGTTGAAATATTGCAAATCATAGCTGCTGGGATTTTGTGATCAATCTTAACCTCAAAATTCCATCAACAACAAGGAAACAATATTTATTCTTAGTCAGAATACAATCAATTACATCAACTGTCATTGGAAAATGATTGTCATTTAGTGGCCACAATCAAGCTGGACACAACTACTTATTGGATTTTTGCTCTGTGTTTCTCTTACAAGCCTGGACAATGGTTTGTCAGAGAACTCAGAAAGAGGACATAAGATCATTCTACAATATATTTAACAAATATTTAATAAATCTGTCTTTCTTTACAATTACATTTGTACAATTCTACCGATAACTTCAAGCAGGATTTTTGCTTTCACTCAATAGGCCTAGTCCTATATTTTCCAATTGTTTCAATAATGGACGAGTTATTTCAGTCCAGCAAACCAACAGACCAACACTGCAACATGCTTAGAAAAACTCAAAATCATAAATGGGATGGAAGTCATCTGATGTTTTCTTATATGCAGAAACGTAATACAGTCTTCAGTCCTTCAGAACTCCAGTTTTAGTGTCTGCTTTTAGCAAAATCTGTAGCAACACTGAAAAGTTTAGGATAGCTCATCTACACCCTCACAGGCCAATCAGCCAAGACAATAAAAGCCGTCCTACCAATGAATTTTTATTCTTATTTTCTGTCTGTGTAACTATTTATTTAAATGAAAGCATCTGGGCTTAACTAATTTGGAAACAATACTGTTAAACACACACTCAGTACGGACAATTTCACACATTCATGTGTCCACATTTTACACCTGAGGCCTTAGATGAGGAACAGTCAGGGCTTTCAAGGAGGAAAAGAGGAGGAGCAGTGTTTTAGACAACTCAAAAGAGAAAGTGGCAATCCAACCTGTCACCTGTCCGGAGTACAAAAGACTTTACACAGCTTTACAGGAGCACATCCTGTAAGCACACTTTGGCATGTAAAATCAGTGAACACTTTCAAATGAGGAAGAAAATGTGTTATTTTTGTGTGATAGAAAGAACATCATAGAAAGAGAACATGACCATATGGAGCAGTCAGAAAATGTGGGGACAGTTACAGATGCTATGAACCAAGTGGGAATTCCTTTTTACCGTATGCATGTTACCCCAGCTTCAGGCAACATAGTGTAACTTCACATTTAACTTTGTTGTATTCTATATCTATTGTACTACTTCCTGTAAAAATTTAACAAGTACACTGAACACATTATATCTTTTTTGTTTCATGTGTACACAGGAAAAATAACTGTGTGACAGTGTGATGTTTGATGTGTTTGAGATTGATGTCCAAACATCATGAGCAGTTTTTTTGTTTGGTTGCTTTTATTTGGTGCTAAGATCAACAACTGGTCAGATCTGAACATTACTGAAATACTTTACTCCATCTATAATTACCACTTCAACACTTACTCTTATTTTTAAAAAATGTTTTTCATTCCCTCCAGAAGCAGTGGACAGCAGTGCAGACAGACAGGTGAGATTGTGAAGAAAATGAAATGAATGGAACATCCCTCTCTCCTACAAAATATATCTCTCTCACTTCCCCCCCTTTCATTTTGAAGGCCATCCATAAAAGTCATTTGATACAGCCCAGTGATAATGTTCCTCCTGCCATTACACAGATGGAGCATTAGATATGTGTGTGTGTGTGTGTGTGTGTGTGTGTGTGTGTGTGTGTGTGTGTGTGTGTGTTTGTGTGTGTGTGTGTGCACAGGTGTCTGAGTGGAATGGGAGGAACCAATAACCAGATATCTTGTTAAAGGCCTCATATATCTCTGTACACTGTCTAACCCCACGAGCTCAGGGAGAACAGCTGCTATTGATAAGCTGTGTATAATTGTTGAGATACCTGCTGGGCATATGTTCAGAAAGAGCTTTGCAAGATTAGAATGCTTCTCTCTGTGGAAATCTTCCTTTTGGTCATTTTCATACATGCTCTCTGATAATCTGGATCACAGTATGCTGACATCTCAAGTTTAGTTTGAGCTGCAGTCTTTACCCCCCTGCATATATGGATGCAACAATGCAGGTTTAAAATGTTCAGAAAAATCTGCTTTAGCATTTTAAGCAGAAGAAAAACCACTCAACATCACAGTAGGCAGTATGATCATTCTTACAGGGATGTTTGTGCATCTCACATGTTGGAGAAGTCACAATGAAGAGTGGAAATGATGTCCTCTAGGATGTGAAATCACCTAAACTGGAAAAATGATCTTTCTCTGGCAACACAATGCAAGAATATGATGGCATTTTGCCTGTTAGGTTACACAACATCTGATGTTTCCAGTCACATGTTGTTATTTGTCATTTTACTGACAGCAGGATGAGAGCAGACATAAGTGCAACAATAGCAAGGTGCAAATGACTGAACTGAGCAATTTTCCACTGAGATGGTGACAGACAATGAAAAATAATAATTACCTGAAGTATGTAGATTCTGTTTAATCTGTGACCGTTTGTTAATCTAAGTTAAGTGAAACTGACACTGAGCTGAAGTGCAGGGTTGGCGACACATGAAGAGAATGCTGGGCCAGCTCCAGACAGACAGTCGAGTGAGAGATATTACAGGGGGACAAGTGGAGCCACCACGGAGAGCCAGCAACAGTTAAGCTGACCAGGATTTAAGGTACGGCCTGCATCATTATGTTGTTGCTGGAAATGAAGTAATTTAGTGGATGAGAAGTTACATCCTGGTCTTTCATAGGGGATTTCAGCTACAAACCCCAATGTACAATGAAGTTGGGACATTGTGTAAAACATAAATAAAAATGGAATACAATGATTTACAAGTCCTTTTCAACCTATATTCAATTGAATACACTACAAAGACAAGATATTTCATGTTCGGACTGATAAACCAAAGCACACTTTTCCACTTTGCCTCAGTCCATCTCAGATGAGCTCGGGCTCAGAGACACCGACTGTGTTTCTGGGTGTTGTTGATATATGGCTTTCGCTTCGCATCTTAGAGTTTTAACTTGCATTTGGAGATGTAGTGACTAACTGTGTTAACTGACAATGGTTTTCTGAAGTGTTCCTGAGCCTATGTGGCAAAATCCATCACACAATGATGCCGGTTTTTAATGTAGTGCTGGCTGAGAGATTGTAAGTCACGGGCATTTAATGGTGGTTTTCAGCCTCACCGCTCACATGCAGAGATTTCTCCAGATTCTCTGAATCTTTTGATGATGTTATGTACCGTAGATGATGAAACCCTAAATTCCTTGCAATTGTACACTGAGTAATGTTGTTCTTAAACTGTTGGACTATTTGCTCGCCCAGTTGTTCAGAAAGCAGCGAACCTTGCCCCATCCTTGCTTGTGAACAACTGAGCCTTTTGAGGACGCTCCTTTTATACTCAATCATGACTCACCTGTTTCCAATGAGCCTGTTCACCTGTAGAACATTCCTAAACTTTCCCAGTCTTTTGTTGCCCCTGTCCCAGCTCTCACAATGTCCCAACTTCATTGGAATTGGGGTTTGTAAATCTGGTTTTGTTTATACCTGCAGGATCGTTCCATTTTTAGCATCTGTGCACTGCTGTGTTTGCATGCAAATGTGCATCTGTGTACTGAAGAGTATTGCATGAACTCAAAAAAAAGCTTACCATCACTGCAGTATTCTGAATCGAGCACTGGTTTCTGCAGGTATATCTAATGTTAAAATGGCAGTTTATGATTAAGCAACTTCAGTAAAAATGTCTGTGACTGAACTCTATTGAGACAGTTCAACAAATGACCTGACAGGTGGGATTCAACAGGTGGAGCACTGAAGTATGCTCAAAATAATCACTCCATTCCTAACATAACCCTGAAATGGCTGCTGGCTCTTTACATACTCATCATTAATAAATGTAATACATTATGTACATATGTACACATATTGTACATAATATACATCATGTATCAAACTATTCATACACTGTTTCATAATTTGCATTACATTACCTTGTTGTGACAGGTTTACAGAAAATCCTAGAAGTTATTAAATCAAAATGAAATAGGTAAAACATTTTCACAAAAACATGCAGGCAGTAGGATGACAAGTGTCTTCTTTTTGATTTTGGTTCCATATTTACATGTTTTTACAGCGCTGTGTTGTCTGAGCGTCTTCACAGGGTCCCCTCTCTGCTACTGAAATCACCTACTCTGCTCAGCAGCAATTACTTATGTTGACAGACTTCCTTTCAAAAAACCAGAGGAAGTCATTAATCAATGCTTCTCAAAGTACAACAAGAGCGCAGGTGCAGCTCAGAGAAAGACAGAAAGAGAGAGAGACAAAGGAAGAAAAAAACAGAGCTTAAGATGCAACCTATGCAAATGAGCCCTCCTCAATTTACTTGCAAATGGAAAATGATTTTCTACGGCTGACTGACTTATCGGGCTCCGACACGGCGGGGTATGTTCAGTGTCTTCACCTTGGCACTGCAATCACACGAAACACACACTCCCATGCCGTACACTTGCACCCTCTCCTCCACACAGCAGCCATCACAGGGGTGGGGGTGGGGGAGCGAGAGGTGCTGGTGGGTAGGGGGACTGCCAAACAAACCCTCCCTGATATAATTAGTTTTCTCCGCTGCACCTAATTAACCTTTGTCTGTGTGCCACTTACGCATCTCATTCACAAGCCGAGCGCTCTTTCATTAGCAGCGCGTTGTGTTTTTAATGTGTTTTACCAGTCATGGTGAGGTAGCTCTTTGTAATCTTCAAACTGCTTCTATGGCGCTGTTTGAAGCCGGGGACTGGAGCATGTGTAAGCACAGGAGATGAAATGGGTTTTGTGATGATTAGATTCAAAGAAGCCAAGGAAAGAGTTTGTAGTGGTTTCATGCATATTAAACGGGTGAAGGACGAGGAGGCAGATCAAACTGAACCTGTGAAGGTGGATACATACACTTGAATGTCCAGCATGATCCTCTTGTCCTCCTCCACGTGGATTCCCCAGATACAGTCCTGGCCTTTATCATAGGCTTCGGGCCAGTTAGGAGACAGCACCACTCCAGCTGAATCTGTGATCTCGCCACTACACACAGCTGGGAAATACACACATACACATCCATGGATATTAAGACAGGCAATGCTGAGTTTATCTTATTAGTGCACACAGAGCAACAGGGCTGGTTGTTAAAACTGCACATAGACTTCCTAAGTTTATGTGCCAATAACAAAAGTATGCGACTGAAATTTTCAGACTAGTTTTTTCCTCAGGATTGATTTCATGAAACAGGAGAAGCATGAGACCACAAAATCATGAATCTGAGCAGGAAGTTCAGCTGGACCATGTTTCTGGAAACATCTTGATAAACTCTGATTGGACACACTCTAAAAGGTGCAAATGGGGTTAAAGTTTAAAATAAGATTTAAATCAAATCTGTGCCCAAATTCCTCTGAGAAGATGCTGACTGTGAGTCAGAAGAAACTACAAAATCAATTCATCCATCTGAATTCCTTCTTTATTGCAGGAAATGTTGTCCAGTCTATGTTTGTACTTGGACTTGGATAAAAGTGCTTTCTTCATTTCAATCAAGCACAAAATAAAGTTCATTAAAGATGGCTGTGAACTACAAAAATAGAGACGGGTGATAAATTAAAGAACAGTATTCATCCCTCTCCTGGAGGGAAATCATGTGTACTGTATGCTTGTGTGTGTGCACAGCCAAACACACATTGTAAGTAAAGCTGAAGCCAACATACAAAGACTGATTTAAATCATGATGTACAAGATGGTTGAGGTGTCATCACACTGAAAACACACACACAAAGTGACACAGTCATACAGACCTCTGCAGGCAGGCTCTGTCTCATTCCACTGGGGATTGTTGGGGTCCATGCACTCAATGGTGACAGATCCCTGTTCCAGCGTATAGCCGGAGTCACAGGCAAACTCCACCACAGCTCCCACTGCCCAAGTGCTGTCGCTGCTGGTCAGGTTACCATACTTCACAAAGGGTTCGTAGCAGTGGCCAGCTGCAAAGGCTGTGGTACAAAGACATCTGCTGTGTTAGAAAAGGAACGAGCTTTTACCAAATAGCAAGTTATCGTTTCCATTTCCACTTTTTGTAACTATCTGACTGCACAATTCATGTTTTATTGATATTGTCATATTGTTGTCATATTGCATTTGGATATGATTTGTCAGGCCGGCTTTAACTCTGGTGTTTCCTTGGTGCTCATCTGTCTGTCTATGTTTCTGTTGGTGTGTGTCTGTAGGTGTGATCCTCACTACCTTGTTCTCTGATCAGCTCCTCCAACACACCCGACTGTAATCACCTCACCCATCTGCTCACCTGTCCCCCACTTCATAATCATTCAGCTAATATATAATGGTGCCCTTTCCTTTGTTCTTTGTCTATTTGTCAGTTTTTACTTTGTGTCAGTTTTGCTATGTGCTCCTGTGTCTCCATGTCAGTCAGCCAGCCACTTTCACAATAAAACCACTTCAGCCTGCATTTGGGTCCACCATGCAACACCAGCTGTAACAAAACTTATACTGATACAAAATATCTGTTGAATTACAAATAAGTAATGTAATGTAATAAAGAAGAGTGCCACCAACACAGGCAAGTCCTTTTTTGTCTTTCTAAGGAAAAAGATAATGTTCCTATCCTTTCACTCATTCAAAATAAGTATGGCAGAGAATCTTTGCGTACCAGGCTGGCAGTCTTTAAGGCTAGTAACTCATATCTGGGGGCACACTTGGCATAGGAGCAGTGAAGCACACTGGGAACTTGGTCTCAACCATAAAGACTAACAACCTCCACAGGAGTGAATGCATAAGAGTTTCCTCGAGGTATTTATTTCTAGGAATGAAAGGGAAGTAAGTGCATTGGCCAAATTGTGCATGTGAGCTAACTGGCCTGGCTGTGCAATTTGACCAACTGATTACATTTGCAAATAGGTCCTAATGGACACACTTTTAAAGATGGAGTGACAGATATGGCTGAATGAATCCTCATGAATGAGCTTAGCTGTTCACCAAGGTGGGAATGGTTTGTAAGGATAAAGGAGGAACCATCAAGTGTGTTAGAGACAAGCTGAACAGCATTACGCCCTGTTAATGGCCATAATGAGGTCCATCCCTCCCTTTGGACGTAAGCCCATTCACGGCAGCGAAGCGGAGGTCTAAGCAGATTACAATGATTGTATTTCCAAGTGGTCCTAGAGGACCAGAGACGAGGCGCCTATTTGATGGTGAGTGCTGAGACAAATGTGAGGATGAAAGATCAGAGAAGCTAAGTGATATCTCAGCTTGGCCTTGAGATGAATCCCTTTTCCTTTAAGTAGTGTGGCTAGAAACTTAAAAAAGTCTAAATTTGAATATACATCACAGGTTCTTATATAGAAGATGTAAGTTAATATAATTAGAGAAGATCCAAGATGAACTGAAAGTCCTTTTTTTTTCTCCAGCATCAGAGAGGCAAAAGTACCTGTAGCTTTAGTGGAGAAATGCACTGAGAGCCTCCCTTTAATAGCTATAAAGCAAAAGATATGAAATAAAAATAAAAACAGAGGCACCTTTCACTCTGTTATTGTGTCAGGTATGAGGGAGAGTGACTTCAGGATGACTTCAGTCACTTACTAACAAAAAGAGCTTACAGGTAGACAGACAGGTTAGAAGATGCACAAAAGTTAAACAGGAAGGAAAGATGGAAACTAGGACAAACAAAGGATGTGGCCTGATTTACTGTATTGATGCATTTCAAGTCTCTTATATGATGTTTCCTTGCTCCTTATACTCTCTTGCATCAGAACCTTATTTGTTAGTTATAATTTCTTTTCATGACCTGTTATTTCCCCCATTCACTTTTATTATGGACACACTTAAAGTTAGAGAGAGTAGCAAAGTCTGTCTGTCAGCAACAAACACTTTTCTCATCATTTATCTTCATTTCCATTCAGTCATATGTGAGGCTTTTCACTGCTGAGCGTTGGGACTGATATGAGTTACATCATTTTAAAGTTCCCTGAAACATTTAGTCTTCTAAATAATTTCTTTCTGGGTTATTAAATAATGAATTCACCATCTGAATATCGATACATTCAAATAATGCATCAGAAACATAAAGGCATTCTGTAGTTTCATAGCATGACGCAGTATAAATACAGGATGCTGGGTGTTTTTTATGTGCAGGTGTTTGTTAGACAGCTAAAAGGCCACAGAGAGGAACACTGCTGCTCAGCACTAACTGTATGCCTTATGCCTTATCAGTCTTACAGCACACACAAGCAGACACAAAGTCCAACAAGTCTCTGCAGCTGTTAAAGCTGACTGACTGCCGATATGATCAGCTGCAGAGACATCCTTTCAGAGGAAAGGGCTCAGGGCATCTTTGTAACGGACGGTAACTTAGGTGGTAATCATGTAAACATTACACGTGCTAAACATATGAGTAGTGGCATTCGGCTGAAAATAAAAACAGAGCTGCTCGCAGGACAATAGATTACTGTTGGACAGCACAGGTGATTACAGTTCATGGTGTACATGGTGTACTTCAATGAAGAAATAAATCTTTATTAACATTTTCAGCTGTTTTTTTTGGGGGGGGGGTTTGTTCTCATTTTGTTTTCCTACCTGACACCAAAAAACGTAACCGTTCAATTTAAGTGCTACACTGGAGGATTAAAATCATATTTGGAGTTTACTCAAAGTTTTTCAAGCATGAAACCATCGATGTCAGTTTGTATTCATCTGGCCAGCTTTGTGTTTTTTCATGTCAAAATCATTCATCACTGTACTTGCACCTTTTTTAAACCTCCTACCAACATCTTTTTCTTCTCACCAGTGTTTTTACTGCTCACGGACAGACTGTGCAGCACCTGAATCAACCTGCAGTCACCAGTTAGCATCTTGACCCATTTACTCTGCAGTAAGCTTTTACATTATATTCAGCTGAAGGTCTTGTTTATTGCATGTATAAAGCGATGATTCAATGAGAATTGACAGCAGGCATCTTACTGATACTAAGCTGTTCTTGACCAAGCTTACATCTTTTTAGCTTTTTATCAAAAGGAATGCTTTCTGATGGGGTTTGATTTCTCTGAGTTTTTACAATGTGTGACATCGAGTAAGGAGCCAAATGACCCCAGCATGACCGGTCACCGTGTCCTGGGCGTCAGTCATCCATAGCTCTGGTGCCTACCTTGGTACCTGAGGGCGATGCCAGTGGATGTGCCTGTAGCATCTGTTGTCAGCTCAATGAAGAGATGCCTGGATGTGCTGAGCAGCCCCTCATTGGGCAGATACTCCACCTCATATGAATCATACAGAGCAGCTGCATCTATGCTGTTACCGTTCTTGATCAGCAGCCTAGAAGAAAGGAAACAAAAAGCCATTCAGCAGGGTTCTTCCTGGGTTTTAGCAGGATTCAAAGGAAATACACAACTTTTTATATCTTTTTATATCTCCTACAAAAAAACTTTAGATTTAATATTAGTGTACCATATTTTTCAGACTATAAGGCGCACTTAAAATCCTTAAATTTTCTCAAAAATATAATAAAATAAAATAATCCGGTGAGCCTTATGTGTGATTTCTGGTTGTGCTTACTGACCTCGAACTGATTTTATGTGGTACACGGCGCTCAAAAACCTGTCAAAATGTTTTAGTCCGACTTTGGTAAGCTACGAAGCTGCGCTGCTTGATGGATTGTTGGAGCATTACGGCCACCGTAGTCAGGAGCGTCGCGGAGTGATACGTACTGTGTGTAATGCGCATTATAGTCCGGTGCGCCTTATATATGAAAAAAGATTGAAAATAGATCATTCATTGACAGTGCGCCTTATAATCCAGTGCGCCCTATAGTGAGCAAAATACGGTGGTTGTAATATTATTTATAAAGTAATATAAAGCATTAGAACTACACTAAAAAATGTGTTTCTGTTTCTAATTGACCAAATGATGTATACTGTGGAATAAGTTGCATAAATTGTTATCAACTCAGCAACTCAACTGAGATTTCTGGCCTCTTTTGGCTCCTTGTTTTGGAATTGAATTGATGCGTGGGATTCCAAATTGGAATAAAATAAAAAATAAAACTGTTTTATCCTTTAATTCATTCATTTACTTTCATTAATTGCACAAACACTGAGTTTGCATCTCGTAGCGAAGCATGTTGATTTTCCACCTGCTGCTGCCGGCACCCACTCAGTCACCAAAGAACGCTTCCACAGCTGAGAAGTGTTTTTCACCACAGCTGGAAACAACTGTATGACTGCATCAGTGTATCCCTAGAACTGCCGAGGAACAACAGTAGAGAAGAAGTGGAGAAGTAGGACGTCTTGCTTCGTGTTTCAGGGTTCAGTGATCCTGTGAGAGTGGACCATGATCTACAGACTGAAAACATGCTAATGTAAACTTCCACGGCACACAGCTGCCTCAGCTTGACGCTGATGCATTGTCATCTGCAGTTGGGAGGTCTACTTAAGCAGTCAGCCTCAGTTTTCATCCTCTGCATGTCACAGCTCTCCACCTGTGGCTCTGCTCCTTCATGGTTCACCGTGGAGGTCTGCATTCATCTCTCCCTGCTCTGTCTTTGATGGTTTAAATTATGCTTCTCAGGTAGTGAGAAAAGTGTGTAACAGAGTGCAGCAGAGCTGTAGTGTCGGAATAAAACCTATATCTATATTTATCCTTTGTGTTTCTGTTTGCATTGACTGAACAAAGCTCAATGTTCTTCCTCTTGGGTATTTATTTATTTGAAAACACAGAGTATAAAATAAACTGGAAAAATGCAATGAGTCCAAGAGGTGCAGAGAGAGGACTGGAACTGCTAATAAGTGGACCTTTGAGCACACACACACCCATCTGTTGCCATTTGTGTAACTTGGTGGCTTTATTTTTTAGTGGACAAGTGAGTTGGGCAGGCATTACACATACTTAGTCTAATTTCAGAGACAGCATTGGTAGCTTGAAAAAAAAGAGTCTTATGAATGAACCACTACAATCCACCAAAGACATGTTGATGATTTTGATTTTTTTTTTTTTCTCTTTTGGTGATGTTTATTTGATCAAACTTGTAACATACATTACCAAAATCACTGAAGTGGTTTGTAGTGAATGACCAAACAAGCAGATGGCTTTTAACAAGAAATGCTTGTCTTTGAAAAGCCAGCAGACCTCAGCTCATTACACTCCTGCTTTTTACACTTGTGCCAATTCTCTCCCCCTCCACATCATCACTTCTTTCTGATCTTTTCACTTTCCTCAGAGCTGTCCAGATATCTCTACATATGTGTGAGGTCTATATTTGTAGTAGGACTATTACAGCAGACCAGATCAGCTGTTGGCTGGTACACAAAATGGATTACTCAGATAATTTCCCCCCCGTGGCGATTCCTTTCAGTCCTCTGTAATGAGAGCCCCATGCTGCTAAAATGACTGTCACCGCCATGAGCTGCACTGACAGCCAGTTGTTACCCTGCAGAGTCCTCAGAAATACAATTCTTACAGGAACAAAGCAGGAGGTGAAGGAACACGAACAGATAATACATCACTGTGTCAAGAGATAGTAGTTATACCGGCCTGTGACGAGCTCGCGTGTTCTGACATCATTAAATGTCATCAGTTTAGACTGAAGAATCTGAAAGTAAAGTAACACTAAAAGTCTCCTCTTAAGCAGTCACTGCTGATTATTTTACAGATATTTGTTTTTGTCTTGGTTGTCTATCAATATAAAGACGTTGAGATAAACTCATTGCCACCACTGGTTCAACCATTTCCTGCCACTTCAGCATCTCTAGAACCAGAGTTTGTTTTGTCCATTCTGGGCTACTGTACAGACATCCATTATCCATAATCCATAATCCATTAATGCCAATAGATCCCCTTAAAATATACTATTCCTTTAAGATATGCTAAATTAATTGATTTCCAAGCTGAGTTAGTTAGAGTAGCATCACACTTTTAACATTTACAGACAGACCTGATCATTTGACCTAAATTGCTGAGAATAGGATATTTGAAATAAACTATGTGTTTGGTGCATACCATGTGTATTCCTAAGGTGTCACAAATGTGCTCAATATGTTTGCCTATAAAACTTTTCATTTCATTACAGTTTGTTAGCTTGCAGTCTGAGACTATGAAGACTTGCATCACCCCTCTGTGCATTGCATTTGCTACTAGTGGTCAAAGTCTCCCCAGGGTACCTTTTTAATTGTATTTCTAATGACTTGTTGGAGCTTTGGTTGATTAGCTGCATTATCGTGGACTCTACCATTCCCCCCAATATATGACTATCAAAGCTGTCACCAGCTCTTGTCCTTCTATGCTCCCTGTGTTGTTCGGATTTGAATGAATGTAAAATAAAAAAATAAAAGTTTTCTTCTTCTTATATTTGGAAATGGAATAACCTCAACAATTAATTATTCTCACATAATATGTATTTCTGTAGAAACATTTTGTCCTCAGATTGGATCTGTGATGTCTTTGATTATCCTTTTATTATTAGCCTCATGGCACTTGCTGAAAATTGACATTATCACATGTTTAATACACAGGTTTGTTTGCTCAACCTACGATGGCTGAAGGTCCTGCTTACCGATCATCATCCTCAGCCAGCGCCACCTTCTCAAAGTGGATGTGCAGTCTCTGGCCCTCAGGGGCCTCTATCAGCCAGTGGCAGGTCAAGTTGTTGCTGTAGTTGCTGGGAAAACCAGGAGAGATGATACGACCGACCGTGATGTTCCTGATCAAACCACCACAGGAAGCTACGAGAGGAGGAGGGAAAATGCTAATTTTTAAATTTACATTTAAAATACTCTGAAGGTCAACCAAATCCAAATGTTTCTGTCACTTCCTAAATATTTACACAATATTTGTGTTTAAAAAAGAAAACCGTGTTGTTGCAATGTGCACTGCACAGAATTTATCAAGACAACAGGTAAACATGGAAGACTTTTGTAGTACAGAATTGCAAATGGCACCAACAGGAAATGAAAATAGTAGGAGGTTAGAAAACAGAAAGGACATTCACTGAACTACACTAAAATATACAACAGTGGGGATTAGAAATAAAGGCCTGCAAAGATTAGCCTTTCCAAACCTAAAATGCACAGACATCACTGTCAATAACTTTCGCTGCACTACAGCAATGTAAAATATAATATAATGAAACCTGTTGATAGTGTGTTCATGACTCGATCCCACTGAAGGAAGGTGAGAAAAATTTTCCATATCATTTGAGTAAATCAGTTAACTAAATAATCACTGTGTTTGTCGGAGGGTGGATCTTGAATATTAGATTTATCAGTTATCCATTTCATCTGATTACAAATTTAGGAGGGAACAGAGGGAACCAAGAAATGAGGTGAGAGAAAATGTTCTAAGAGATACGATCTGATTAACACATACAGAAAATCCATCTACAGCTCTAGAATGGTGTGTGTGTGTGTGTGTGTGTGTGTGTGTGTGTGTGTGTGTGTGTGTGTGTGTGTGTGTGTGTGTTGTTTTCCAGCTGATCAGGTCAAGGTTACTCATGCAGACAAAGCTTAATTAAGGCAGAGCAGGAAGAGTAAACCCAGTGGCATCCTGCCCAGCCTTCAGTAATCACACCTCGATACACCTGCTTTATGCTCCGACACACAAACACACACATAATCAAGATGGCAGAGATACAGATGCACAGCCACACAAACGCCCCCTTTGAAATTGCTTTCAGAGAAACGTTCCTTGTGCTGTGAATCAAAGTCGATCACACTGGTCAGGAGTAAAATGGTCACTTATTATTCATCAGCCAGCCTCATCTGAGCAAAGAAAGAAAGAAAAGAAATCTTTCACTCACTCCTGTGGGAGCCCTGAGACCTTCAAGACCGAGCACCCTCAACACACCCGGGTACGGTTATCTGGCTTCACTAAGCCGAACCACCACAAGCACGCTTAGCATGCTTATTAACAAACTGGACCGTCGTGCCAGGGTTTCCCTGCCACATTTTCAACTCACAAAATGTAAGTTGTTATATAGTAGGGAAGAAATGTCAAAATGAACACCAGCATTCATGTGTTTACTGAAAGTGCAGTCATATGATTTATTTTACAGATTCATTGCCTCATTATAAGTAATCCTCACTGAATTATGAATGTATTCAGTTATATCAGTCTATTTCTTCAATGCATCCTTAGTGCATGTAGGAAAATGTAAGTGTTCTTCCTGTAACTGTGACCCTGGCAGTGCCCAGGAACATAATACAGAGTAACAAGCAGGCTTCCTTTCATATCTAACAGATTAGTGCTTCGATCAGTCTCTGTTGAGGGATGATACTGGTTAACAAAAGCACAGTGAAATATAATATGAATATAGTGTATAAATTAATAAATAGAATTAACAGGTTAATGGTTTACAGTATAGTGAAACAATAGTATATTTTGTTCACAGTAATGTTGAGGCAGATACTATTAATACTATTAATGATGAATACTATTAATTTTATGTGGTACACGGCGCTCAAAAATCTGTCAAAATGTTTTAGTACGACTTTGGTGAGCTACGAAGCTGCGCTGCTTGATGGATTGTTGGAGCATTACGGCCACCGTAGTCAGGAGCCTTGCGTAGTGATACGTACTGTGTTTAATGCGCCTTATAGTCCAGCACACCAACATCTCTGTAATTATTTGAAATGGGGTGTGGACCTGCACAGTGAGCTGTAACTGTGTTTCCTCCAGGTTCTGGTGACCTTACCTAGGCAACGTGGTTCCTTGCCACTCCAGTAGGGGGTGCTGGCATTGCGGCAGATCAGCACACTCGGGCCTTGCAGCTGGTAGCCTGTCAGGCAGGAGAAGAAAGCCTCCCCTCCAGAGTGGAGACTGCTTACTGATACATCACCATAGAGAGGCCGTTGGGGGAAGACACAGCTTAACACAAAGGCTGCAGAGACACAGAAAGAGGAATAATGAAAGAGTCAGAGAGACAGACATGGAGAGAGATATGAAAAGATACAAAAGAGACTCAAAGGGAGAGAGAATTAAGCCAGAAGATGTGCAACTTTATCAAGAGCTGAGGTGTGGTTTCAGAATTTAGAAGGACGTTCGTTTGAGCTAGCAGCTGAGCTAACAGATCATATACCAAAAGATACCCCGAAAAGCTTGATTCTGTTTAGGGTTTAAGTAGGCATGTGTTTATAGTTAAAAATGAATGAATGACAACAAGGGCTGTGACTGCTATAACACCATGTTCATGGTGCGAGCTGCACTGAAACCACTGTAAGATAAAGATCCTAAGAACAGTTTAATGTTAATGTGAAGACTTTTCCGTCCTGTAAAATGCATGTTACTGCCGGAGTCCTGGTCCTCTTTGTTCTCTGTCAGTT
>JBAJHX010000049.1:25417880-25432003 GCA_037176925.1 Amniataba percoides
TTTTTGAAGTTTTTCCTGACCCGGTTCGAGGGTCTAAGGACAGAGGGTGTCACAGCTGTACAGATTGTGAAGCCCTCCGAGGCAAACAATGTTTGTGATTTTGGGCTTTAAATAAATAAAATTTTGATTTTTTTTTTTTTTAACTTCCCTAATCATTGTTTTTTGTTGGGTCATTGTATTGCTCATTAACACTAATTAATTATTGTTTGTTTAATCAGTCATACACACACACACACACACACACACACACACACACACACACACACATATATATATAGTCACAGAGGGTCTGTTGAACTGCCTGTCAGAGTTCATCTTTGGCTACACCTCTTCAGGATCTCTGGACACTCCTTCAACCCACGTGCCCTTTCTCTCTAACTTCTTGCACACTTCACTCTCCCTGCTTCTGTATTGTATCATGTTGTGTCTGTTAATTATCCTGTGAAATTAAATCACTGTTGTGGTCCACTTCTTCAGGAATTCTTTGAAGAAGTCTCATCTCAAGACTGTATAGATTTGTCTCTCATTTCTTTCAAAAACATTTGAGGATTCTGTCTTCACTCAATGCATATCTCCACCAAATCAACGTTCACAGCCCCTGTCAGTGTGCTTTCAGGCCACTCAGCTGAGACTGCCCTCCTTACCGTCACAGAGCAACTCCACTCTGCAAGAGCAGCCTCTCTCTCCAGTTTGACATTTCAGCAGCTTTGAACATAGTGAACCATCAGATTCTTTTCTCCACCCTCCAAGATCAGTGAGTCACAGGCTGCACACTCTCTCCATTCATATCCTAAGCTAAGGACATCTACAGGTAAACTCAGAGTAAACTTGTTGTCCTCGGACCTCTCTGACTCTGAGTACTCTTCTGATCATCTTTGCTGCACACATGGCTGCAACAACTTGTTCCTCCACATTCATTCTCCACACCGTCAGAAGAATACATCCATTCCTCACCCATTCCTCTGCAGCTCATCCCAAATGTAGCGTGGAACATGGACAGAATGGTCAAATCACACACTCAACACTGTCCACTGCACTCTGCTGCTGCCAGTTTGCCCACTGGCTCCTTGATTCCTCACTACAATGTTGGTCCAGCTAATAGAACAGTGACTGTTTGCTCTCCTGGTTACTCAAAAACTTCACCAGGACGTTGTAGAATGACCAGACTTGACTGAAAGTGACCAAACAACATAACAACATTCTGTTAAAAAAAAACTATTTTTTTCCAGTGTAATCACAGTCTTCTATGGAATCACATGGCTCTCAGTTTTAATAACTGTCCAGAGAGGGATACATAATTATGTATTGTGATTATTATATAAATTACTTTCATTTATATTTAGTTCCTTTTTTTCCCCAAATCCCTCACCTAAATGCAGCGAGGTTTTTTTTGTTTTGTGCATTGAAAAATGTGAAAATGCTTCTCATTAACAATGAGAACCATCTCATCCCAATTACTCACAACCACTGAGGGAGCACAGAGAAAATGTGAAATGAAAAATGTCCTGTAGAAAAATACACATAGAGCTTTACTGTACCAATGTCCCCCTATAGCTACCACCTGCTGGATCGGTATTGTAACACACACACACACACACACACACACAAAGACCTGTCACATCACTGCCAGTACATGGAAACATGTCCTGGCTGGCTCTCAGGTGACCAGTTAACTAACTGGCTATTTTATTGCCACTGATTTAACTTCCCTAAGCCTCCTGGCAGCCAGCCAAACATATTAATAATTTATTTCTGCTAAGGACTCTGATCCATCTCACTGTAATTGTCCTAGTTTTATTGTTAGCCCTGGGATGGCTTGGCAGCAGTGCTGCTATTGATTCTGTCTGCTGTGGACAGTGCTGTGCCTCAGGCGAGGAGATATTTAGGGAGATTAAATAGGCCAATAAATGAAAACCTACGACCTCAGTCGCTTTCAACACTGTTAGTGCTGAGGGATGTTTGCCAGCTGTATGGTGTGTCACAGAAATAGTGATAAGAAGAGCAGTGTTGGTCTTTATAGTATTTCTCATTAGAGCAACATCCCAGACTGACAGTACCATAGCAGCAGCTGTTGGAGCTGTGTCCTACCACTCCCTGAGCTAGTTATTACCATGGTCAGCTATAGCTATTAATATCCAGGCCAACCAAACATGACTAAAAGGCTCACTGGAGACTGAAAACTAAAAGAGACATCGCGATAGCATTGTGGCATCATAACACTAGTATGAACAGAGAGCAGAGGAGTAAAATAACTGCTATAAGCTGCATCATCATTTTCATACTGGACCTTATGGCCAATATTGTGGAGTATTTTGTGTTTTTGTTTTTAAGTTATTGATAAGCACTGCTTTTATTTGAGGGTACAGGCCGACCTGCAGTGTTGTGTTCAGTTCCACAGTATCTCAAAAGAAAGAGACCAGTAGTAAAAGCTGAAAATGCACAGAGCAAGGAGAATGGAAATGTAAAAATAACCCTCGTTGACATTTTCATATTGAAAATGATCATAAGGTTTAAAAACAGGCATCTAATTCGTCCATAGATCTATTACATGTTGACATTCATGTACCTTTTCACAGTAATAGTTATACATTAGGAGTAGTAGTAAAAAGTAGCACAAAGGATGATAGAACGAAAGTAAAAATTAGATTAAAAAGATGAATACCTTGTTGCCTGATCTCTTCTGTCTCCTATAATTCTGAGTCTTAACAGGTACACTGCAAGTAAGAAGTCAGGAGTGAGCAGGCCTTTAAAGCTGCACTAGATCATATTTCTTTTCCTCTATAAAATGGCTACATGTCCTATGGAGCGGTGCTGCTAATGATGAAGCCACAGGAACGTTTTAGCTTCTCTAGCTTATTGTTGAGGCTTTCTTACCAGCTGATCACTCTTGTTTCCAGCAGCAGCAGGCAGCTGTTTTCAGCTAGCTGGAGACAAGCTGGTGAACATAGTGGAGCATTTAGCAATTTAAAAGCCAGACAGATCTTAGATGGAGCTGAAAAAACCTCCCCTTGGTATGACAGGTCCCAATATTTTATTGCACATTATTATTAAAATAATCTTTCCTTTGCATTAGTATTTTTTTCGCCTGGACTCTCTTGTTGACTTAACCCTGCAAAGCCTGAACCATATATATTTTTTTAATTTATTGAACCTTCTGGGTTTTTTTTTTGCATTTTCTGGCATTTTCATTGTATGTATATAAAATAATATCATTCATTCTTATTTCCTGCCAATCCAACTCTCTGTTTTGACCTCACTTCTGTATGTAAAGATACTTGAACTCCCGCACTGCTTTTCACTCCTCATCACAGAGAATCACAGCCTCAAACTGCCTTGTACTACAGATCACTAAAATCTAATGAAGCCAACAGAGCTACATCATCTGAAAGGAGCAGAGGTTAGGTCCCCAACCAAACTGGACACTCCCCTTCACCAGTAAGCATCTTGAAATCTGACCCATGAAAACCATAAACAGGACTGTGGGTAAAACTGATGTCTGATCTGATCACAGGAATAGTTGGTGACATGTTATACCTTCATCCTGTTATACTTTGCATGCGTCCTTTAGCTTTTCTCCCGGTTAGCTTTCTGTTACAATGCAGAATAAATGAGTGACTAGTTTATGCTAGTTAAAAAAAAAAAAATCACACACTCTTTACTGGAGTTGTTAAACTAGTACTGACGGATCCATATTTATTGTGTTATTCAGCGGACATAAGCCACTTGTTTGATGATGATGACACAGATAAATCCTTGATACCAAGAAGACAACAAGAATGTTCTTCTCTAAACAAAAGACACAATTAAAAAAGCTGTCTGATATAAGAGGACACAAACATGATGAATGAAAGACAATGGTGCACTGCATCTGTGGGACATGGTTTAACAGGTTTGCCATATCAAACATGACAAGACCAACAATATCCTACATTCATGCTGTCCTCAACAAATCCCATCTCTTAATCCATCTCTCAATACCTGAGTGACCTTCCTACTCTCAAATCCAAGGCTACTGGTTCCAGCTGAGGATCTTTAAAAACACCTCACACATACTGTTTTATTTTAAACATTATTCGAACAAGTGGAAATGGTGCATTAGTTGTTGCCCACCACAGCACACTGACCTGATTGACATTTATGTGGACACTAAAACTTAAAATGTGTACACACTTGTTTCTTAGTTATTTTGAATAATTGATAATACACTAAACCACATTCTTCTGATACATTTTACATACCATATTTTTCGGACTATAAGGCGCACTTAAAATCCTTAAATTTTCTCAAAAATCGACAATGCGCCTTATAATCCGGTGCACCTCATGTATGAATTCCAGAAGTGCATATATACATACGTGTGTGTGTATATATATATATATACACACACACACACACACACACACACACATATAAAACCTATTTGACTGATAGAATTAATTCGGCTTCATCCGCTTTGTCCAGGGCCAAGTGGCGGAGGCAGGATCTCTCCACCCACCCGGAGAGAATACTCCACCCTTTTCCGGTCGAGAACCATGGCCTCAGATTTGGATGTGCTGATTCTCATCCCAGCTGCTTCACATTCAGCTGCAAACCGCCCCAGCACATGCTGAAGGTCCTGGTTTGATGAAGCCAACAGGACAACATCATCCGCAAAAAGCAGAGATGAAATCCTGTGGTTCCCAAACTGGACTCCCTCCGGCCCCTGGCTGCACCTAGAAATCCTGTCCATAAAGATTATGAGCAGGATCGGTGACAAAGGGCAGCCCTGCCACAGTCCAACATGCACTGGGAACAGGTCTGACTGACTGCCGGCAATGCGAACCAAGTTCCTGCTCCGGTCGTACAGAGACCAAACAGCCTTTAGAAAAGAACCCCGGACTCCGTACTCGCGCGGCACCCCCCACAGAATACCATGAGGGACGCGGTCTAATGCCCTCTCCAGATCCACAAAGCACATGTGGACTGGTTGGTAAACCCTCAAGCACCCTGTGGAGGGTATAGAGCTGGTCCAGTGTTCCTCCTGAATCCCAGGGTCAACTATCCGCCAAATTCTCCTCTCCAGTACCTCGGTGTAGACTTTCCCGGGGAGGCTGAGAAGGAAGCCTGATAGAAGACATTATTTATAATGTTTAATTTGACTTTGGAATTTGTTTTTTTTTCCATTACAAATGCTCATGCAGCTAGCATTAAGGGATCAGCTCTCAGTACTTGTGAGATGTACAACTGCTAAAGGTGCTAAACCAACACAAGGCCCCAGACTGGCCATAAACCAGCCCTCTACAACTGCTGTGAGATAATGTTAGCCTCCGCCGTATCTAATCAGGCCTTGTGGTCACAGCGTAGATCACAGGGGAAGAGCGATAATTTCAGATGTTTAATGGTCCCCTGTAGCTTGCAGATGTAAATTGAATTTATTTATTTTGTGGTTGCATTGTGGTACAGCTTTGATGTGGAATGGCTTTGCTCAGATCAAACTCATTTGCTCCCTCAGAGCATTTTTTTTTGCTGACCACTGGCCCGGTATTACTGCGAGGAGCTGACAAACTCTGCAGAGATTAATGCATCTCTCCGCTCTGTTTCTGGGCCTCATTCCGGAGCAGCTGGGATCTCTTTGCCACAGACTTTGTGGGCAGAAGACACCAGTTTTTTCCTGACAGTATCATGCTTCATTTATGAAACATAAGCCACGGTTGTCTGAAAAGGTCACTTAGTCACAAAGGCAAATGCCAGACTATTATAAGCATTCTTCACACCTTCTTTAGCCTAAAGATACTAAACACTCAAATTTGAAGCTATCGGATTATGGTTGCGCACAAAATCCAGCTTTAACCATTATCACAATGATATTTACTGTCCTTTATTACTTTGCTTTCATCAACTTTCTTTCAAGTTTAACACTTGAGCTTTAACCAATATATCTTATACCTACTTACCAGACTGCCTTGAAATTCGCTGTGGTTAGTCATGCTCCCCAGAATATGAATCTTAATGATTTTGGTGGCCATCTGACCTTTTCTTTTGCACTGCTGTAAATCCACATTTTTAATGATAACTGAGAAAATCCACTGGGAAGATTGCTATTAAATTCACTGAGCACATTCATGCAATATTTTCCAAGAAAGTATCCAGAGATATTACACTAACAGTGCATGATTTTCACAAACGTTGCTGTGTTTTGGGTGCACAATATTTACTCAATGTTTCCCAAATTTCAAATATAATTTTTAATAAGTAAACAAGATTTCAGTCTCTTTGTGGGAGCAGAAAGATGCTGTGAATATGGCAGGAATATATGATAATCCTATAAAGTTAGTAAAGTCGTTGCAGTTGCCTCTTATGGAAGCAAATCCGTCTCATCAGAATCTGAATTTCTAAAGCCTTTGAATTTTCAACACTGAATTTTTTAACAACGAAATTATGTTTGTGAATTTTTTGGCCACCAAATTCAAGGCACTGAAATTTTGTCTCATTTTCACAGTCTATTTTTCAATGGAAAACAAATTCAGAATAAATAAAAAATTAATGTTTAAAAACTTTGATGAATATATTCCTGTGGTCTCAAATTTGGTGCCTCAATTGCGGTGTCTGAAATTCACAGTCATAAATTCAGATGCAACATCCGGGTAACCAAAGGTCACAAGGACAAGCAATCAAGTCAGAATGAACTCGAACCAACTTCCAGCCAATTGCGTTACGTTTCATTAGTCACGTGACGTGACAGCAGCACTTTGACATGAAGTGACATGACATTGGAGTTATGGCTAACCCTAACGACCGCACGCCGCTAACTGAATTTATCATCCTATTATTTTTCAGAGATTAAGTTACATGCAATACTTGACACATAAAAGAATAAACCTGAAAACTCTTAGCGAAATGGCAGCAGTCCTTACAAGTTTCTGAGCGTAATGAAAGTTATTTGTGTGTTTTACTGTCACAGATAATTAACGCGAGGCAGTGATTTCTGACAGGCAAATATGGCTGTAGCGCTCTGCTCCAAGCATAATGCTGCGTAGTAATATCAATGCTGTAACTAAGTTGTGCTAACAGTACTAACGGTGCTATCAGTGGGAAATTCCCATGTAAGTTACGAACTACATTTGTTATTACAGGATAGTCGGACTGAAATTGTACGGTCAGCCAGGCGCTTACTGCATTTACAAACAGAAGGACATCCAGGCACAGCCAGTGATGAAACTGCAAATCAGGATATGGGGTGTAGTAAACCTTATTCATATTCACATGGACTGTGTCAGAAACCATCCACTCACTCTCAGCATATGTGGAGTTAAATGTAGGGCACCATACACTGAACTCATCAGGAAAACAACAAATTATTTTTAGTTTCTGTTCTTTTCTAGTTCTTTATTTAAATAAACGACTTTTCAGGATGCATCGTGGGATACATTGAGGACACATTATGTGGTCTAAAAATGCTTAACAGCACTAGATGGATGGATGTCTTTCTGTTAGTAAATGCTGATATCAAAATGATCATATTAATAATGACAGAGCAACTGGATGTATTCAATTGAAGTGCCATTATAGAGATGGTTTAAAGTAAAATCTCTCCCATGCTTTTTTAACTGTATTGCAGATATTTTCTGTTTTGTCCTAATTTCACTGTGATCCACTGGGAGAGCAGTCAGAGTCTTGACAGGCAGAACAGCAGATAAAACAAAGAAAACGATGGAGAAGGCCTACAATAACTGCTTTGAGGTGAATCCACTGGGGCTGCACCCCTCCACTCTCCAGCCCCAAGAGTCTATCAACTATGATAAATAGCCAGCAGGAAAGAGAGGATGAAAGCACAGAAACACCCACATAGAGATCATATATAAAGCAGAGGACTGCAGATAATGCAGGATGAGGCAAACAGAAACGAACGCAGGAAGAAACAAATTGCTGGCAGACTGTGGTCTAATCTATGTTGCAGTGAAAACGCAGCCCTCTTTTTTTTTATTCCCCCTCTCCCTGAGAGTCAATGAGCCAAAGAGGGGGGTTTCTAACATATAGTACAACCCCCACCCCCACCATCCACCCCTGCAATCCATTTTATTTATGCTTTATTGCAGCAGCCTCTCAGCTCAGTGGGGGCCTGTGGCTGCGGGACATGGACATGTTGTTACAGCAAGATCACCCTGTCGTTTCTCTTTCAATTAGCCTAACATGGTATGGAGCTCTAGACCTCCCAGCCTGAGGTAAATCACCCTGTAGCAGCTAGAGTTCTGGTCCTGTGACGGCCAGCTGCACTACGGGCCAGTGAAAGAACATACGGGGTTTGTAATGCCAGGGACCATGAAAAAACTCCTGAGGTGAACCACCAGCAGCTTGTGCTAACATCTCAGAATGCAGTCCACTATTAGGAATTCTGAAGTGACGCACCGTCCAGTTCTCTGATGAACACAATGTTTTGTGTCAACACTGAATGTATTTTAACTGATAACCAGTGAGACTGTCGTGGAAGCTGGTATGGAATATGGGGTCTTATAAAACAGTCACAACGTGCTTGATAATATTCATGTCATACTCACAGATCTGTTGTTACATTTCTCTTTTTGACAGATATACAGTTTTCATTTCCCAATGAAATCAAAAAATTTTTTCTGTCACTGCTAAGCTGCTTTCAGTGAAACACAATTCCTGTTGATGTTTTAAATGAGCAGAAAGGTAACTAGACCTAAATCACTTGAAAGGGACAACAGCTTCACAATGAAACAAAACTGTCAGTAAATACAGCATTTCTGTTGAAAGTCAAATTTAAGCCGTACTGTGGTGAGTATGATATCATTTGTAAAAGATAACTATATTTAATATGCTTTTGTGTACCATAACTGTATTTCTCACCTATGGTAGAGAAACACCAGAAGAACATCTGCTATCACTTAAACTATGTTCCACTCATAAACGATATGGCTTTAAAATGTATACCAAACATTCAAATCACCACACATCCACTGTGAGTCTCAGCTGAAGGTGAAGAAAACAGGCCCCTCATACCACACAACACCAGCTCACTGTCATGTAAGCTGCTAAACCTCCTTCATCTGAAATACAGGGCTAAACAAAACAAACTAAACTCATCACACAACATGGCGGCCGATCAGGTTTTAACATCTGAACTTTCAAATATTGAAGTCCCCCAGTTTTTCGTTTCACTCCCTTTTGTAAAATAGTGAAGATAAATCTAAATCATAACAGCTGAACATTTACCGCTATGTAAAAATGCTTAATGTTTAGTTAAATAACTCACCCTTTGATGATCTAGCGTAATTGCAGGAGCTGAAATGCCTCTCAAAGCCTTGCTTTTCTGCACCAGATTAGTGTCTGGTGTCTTCCTTTGCTGATGAGCTCAAACTTTCATTAAAAGTTCATTTTTACAGTGAACTTCGTGAATGACAGGTGAGCTAGCAGCTTCTCCCAACAGCTGCTGCTCACAGTTAGCATAATAAACTCTACCCAATTAGAGGGACAATATGATTGGCCAATTTTTCTGTCATTTGAAATTAGTATTTTATTGAATTACTATTACTGGGCCCTCTTTAAATTTGTAGCTGGACCACCAATCAGAGCTGAAAGAAGGTATTTTCCTCCTAGCAACAGCAGAGAAGACAAAATGCTTGATAGGTTGACAGTGGTTGAATGGCGCCTTTTCATTTAACCCTTTAGATTCCAACACAAAGTGAATAAACTGTTTTGAAGGGTTTATTTAATCAGAAACTTCTGTTTCCATGTTAACTGCCAAATTATGAATTGCTAAAAAAAAAAAAAAACAGAATATATTACTTTTTAATTATTATGTTTTAGAATATTTTAGACACTCTCTGGGAGACTAGAGGGCCCTGACTGGTCCTTTCTGCTTGATTTCAAACTATACTGTATGAATATGCATGAATAAACCAGCCTTAACTAAGACTCTATCTATCGTCTGATTGATTTAGCTGATACAAGATAAAAGAACCTCAATTTAAACAGATCTGCATAAACAGTAAATTTCTGGAAGAAAGAAAAATAGTACATACAAAAATAGTAATAGTAAATGTAGTACATTTATAAAAGAAAGATAATTAGGTGTAAAGGCCTTTTAATATAAGCATCTGTTAATAAAAGGTGAGTAAAGGCAGATGATGTTCATGACCCTGGGAGAACGATTCCTCATGACTTTAGTGCGATCAGTCAGAACTGTGCACTGATCATTTCTCTGGTCCATGACAATCTTTCTCAGTAACTAATGGCCACATTTCTGTAAAATTTGCTGTGGATATGCTTTGACCTTCTTTCTTACCTTTCTTCCTACTGTCAAAATCAGGCTAAGCTGACATTTAAAGAGGATGTCTCATGAGATTTTCTAAACACAGCCATGCTCCCAAGAGGATGAATTGTTTCTATTTCAACATCCTTTTCTCAAGAAGCAGTATGCTCATATTTTACCTTCTCAACTCACAGTCATAAATTATTACCTTTTGGATTTTTTCAATTGTATCATAATATCAATTGCCATGGAGATGTGTCCACTCAAGTGTTAAGAGTGTGTATAGTGACTGAACAGACACATCTACTGAGCAAATGCTATCTGCTGATGAAACCACAGAAAAAAATAACGATAAGTGGACTTTCAGTAATAGATTTCTTTTATTATTCGATTAAATAGCATATAGATTGAAGCAAATTGATACTGAGCTGATATCAAAAGATACTTCACCATGACAACTGAGCAAACTCTATCTTTCTACCGTCACTGAGTAAGACATTGACACACAGCTGACTGTGTAAAAAAAAAGAGTGGGTAAAATGAAGAGTAGCCATTGTACGAACTGTGATTATTAGTGTAGCTCTCACTCACTCACACTCTCTCCCTGAAACACACAGACACATCTGCATGTACATGCTATTGTTACATTTACTTAGATCCCATTTTCTATGTGTTCATCTTTATCTTCGCCTCTACTGGCTATTGATGTGGCTATTTTATTCATGGTTAATAATTTAATCATTAATCACAGTATTTGATGAGACTGATTATTTGTTTTTTCACTTTTCCAAGGGTGAGGTCTCATGGTAGACTTAATGTATATGAAGTCCCTATATAATAAAAATGTGTATTATTTTTGGTAATTATTAATAATTTCTGATGACTGTATACATTTTAGAACCATTTATTCCCTATATTAGTAATTAAGCAATCGGTTCCCATGGTTATATGCAGATACACATTTACATGAACTATACTCTTAAAGCACTGCAGTTTTCTCATACTACTGAGAGTGTGAGTTTCAGACATCTTCCCAGTTACCAGTCCCAGTCTTTTATATAAGATAGTACACCCTCAGTTTACTGTCTTGTGTCCTGACAGCCTGGCAGATGTTCCATATTTATAGAGTCATGAAATTTCCTTTTGCTAAAAGAGACAAATGGTGTATTAGTGGTCTTGCATTTTACATGGACTGATGAAAAATAGATGCATCTTCCTCCACGTCTGGACATCAATAAATGGACATCAATACAGAAAGTGACAGAGGGGATTCATTTACGCCTCGCTCATCAGGGCTCATTGAGAATAATTGGGTGTGACAGGCTTATACAGGACAGGACACTGTGGGTGGGAAATATCCTTCAGCGATGAAATTCAATTTCACACAATGTCATAACCTCTGCTGTATGGGATGGCGCTGTGGTTTTAAATGTGGGGTCTGTATATAGAAAAGTTTTAATGTCAACTTTGGACTACAAAAAGCTGCACAGAGTTGAGTATTATAGGACCCATCTGGAGCACATGGGTGGGAGCAGGAGACCTAGATTCAACATTCAACAACGTATTTCATGGCTTATACTGGAATGTATTGTCATTTAAAAAGAAGGAAATGCACGATTCTTCTGAGAGATTTGTCATGATTTTGGTACCATGACAGTTTGGGAGTTTAAGTTAGAAGAGAAAAGAAGAGACACAGTAAAAAAAAGATGGGTGTGAATGTCAAAGACAATTAGATGTAAAAATAAAAAAGAAGGGCCTGTGGTGGAGACTGAACCGCTTAGACAAAACTATTGAAACTGTGCTTTCTATAACTACTAAGCAGACATTAGTACACACATTAATCACAGTTCCCATGACTACTACAGTGACGATGGCCTATGAAACTATGACAGTGCTGACTAATTGTGTTTAGATTCTTGTCAGTTTCTATGGAAATCACACAATCTTAATTCTTCCTTTAACACGACAGGTGCTAAAACAGAGAGCCTAAAAATAACAAGAGCTTCATAAGTGCTGTCACCTCTTGTCTGACTGTTCTCTTTCAAGTAATTAAAGATCAAAAAGACCTTCATTTCAAAGCGACACTGCTACTTTTGCACACTGGTGGCTGGCTTAAAAAGTGTTGAGGCCTGAATCCAACTGATTCGCTGAAATGGGCTTTTCGTCAATATCAGGCTCAATTTGGGGTGTGTACAATTTGAGCCAGTGATCAGTCTTGGGCATAAACAACAGTTCAAGGAAGTAAGAAAAAGAAATCAGCACAGCTAAAAGAACACAGCTGCACTCACACAAAGAGTGTCGATATTGTCTTTGTGTGGTTGTTCATTGCTAATTACGTGCATCCCTGGTGTGTGCGGTGACTGATGCTGCTTAGCTGAAGAGATTTAAAAGCTTAAGGCAACATTAGAGGCAACATTTGACACAAAGTGGATTTACATCTGCACTAATCAGTCATATTAATAATGATTCAAATCTCTCCTGTGTATAATGGTAAAGTGGTTGCTGGCTGTCATGAATCCGTAAAGAACAATCTTGAAAATTCTGTTTACATAGTATTAACTGTTTTTGTCAAATAGTAAAATGGTTTGCCAACAAGGTGTCAGTATTTACTGTTTTTTTACTTAGCCCTCATATAAAGTAAATCATTGCAGCTTTAAACAAGGCTGATATGCGATAATCCCAAAGTTATGTGGAAACTATATGTATGAGTTTTCAAACTGAAGCAAAGGTTGGAACACAAAGTCAGAATTTTGCAGTGTTAGCATCACTTGTGTTTTCTTCCCTTTGCAGCTGAACATTGTAATTTGTCGCTGAGGAGATCACCCCACGTCTCTTTTATGCTTGAGAGACTCAAGTGAATGTCCAACCTCTATGTGTGTCCTGTTATTCATACCAATTTCTGATATGTCAGTAATTTAATGCAGGAGAAAAATCAATTTTTCTCTCCCAGTAATTAATTAATGGAAAAATCCTGCTGCAATTACATCTTCATAATAACCAAAAGAATATTAGATACTTGCCCATTTTAAATTAATTTGTCAGCATGTCAATGGTTTATAATTATCCAAGGAATAGAATGAGCTGGCCCATCTGCCACTCAACATTTAGCTCGATATCCCTGCACCACTCCTATGATGCAGAGTCAAGCTGAATACTACAGAGCATTTTCCATCGAACGATTAGATGAGGCATGTAGCTCTCAAAATCACTTCACATCATCTATATCAATTCTATTGTATTCTGATTAAGGATTTTTTGGCTTTGGAAAAGAAGATACACCAGTAATTTTACATTTAAAGTAGACAATCTCTGGTGCTACTTTGGGCCAACATTTCAAATAATTTCACTCACTACTTTTTCATATAAATGCTTTTGAGTATTTGGGGGAAAAAGTTAAGAAATAAGTTACAGCATTAACAGTTACTTCTTAAGCATATTATACTTTGTGTCTTTGTGGTGATTTGAAAGATTAAGATATCATACCATGTGATTACTTATTACAGCCTAAATGTAGATTGGATTAGCCTTAATTTTCAGTCAGTTACTTTAAGGATTCCATCACTGTGTTTATTTTTTATCAGTGAAAGTCCTGAAAGACAAGTGAAGAAAAAGAAAAAAGATTTTCTAGTTCTGGTGTTTGTTGTTGTCGTATTTATCTTGGCAACAAGAAACTAAAGTACACTCCTACCCAGGGTGAAATGGGACTGAAAACAATTTTTAATGAAACTGACTTGACTTGATATATACTATAGAACCAAATGTTGACATGTACCATGATTGAACTGTAATACACTCACACACACACACACACACACACACACACACACACACACACACACACACACACACACACACACACAAACACACACAC
>JBAJHX010000049.1:25434168-25444534 GCA_037176925.1 Amniataba percoides
GTGTGTGTGTGTGTGTGTGTGTGTGTGTGTGTGTGTGTGTGTGTGTGTGTGTGTGTGTGTGTGTGTGTGTGTGAACTCACTGAACACAAAGCATTATATAGGAGTGAGAATTGACACACACACAAACTCACCCAGATTTTACAAAATGTCCATGTGGAGTTCTGCAAACGTACCCCTGCAGAGAAGAGCTCTGAACTGTGCATGGATGGCTGAATTAGGTCTTGTCATATTAGAACATGTCATATTAAAATGAGTTGTATTGTATTTTTTCTACAAAGTCTATGCTGCCAAGAACCCACAAAGGAGTCCCGTCTGCCTTGCTGTCCTGGTGTTGGGCAGACCATCGACCACACCACTGCCACCTCAGCTTCAGGACTCAGACCTCCCTAATTATGATAGAAGAAAAATACATCAACAAATCTAACAGAAACCCACAACAAAAAGGAAATGTCCTCGCTGTGGACAGACAGCACATCATGACAACCTTCTTGACCACAGTATCTGACACTTAGAAAAACTTTGATTGAGTACAGACTGAGTGAGCATCCTGCCAGTGCAAGTATGCAGCACCGACAGACTCTGCTGCCCCGAGAGGAGAGGCTGTGCTCACACTGTGACCAGGAGACAGCAGAGACAGAGCTCCATGTCCTGACTCACTGCAATCTATATGAAAGTTTGAAAAAGACCAATATTTTACAAAAGTTGTCTAAAGTAGTCTTTCTACTACCTAAGAGACTTCCAGTCCTACTGGGAGGGAGGAGTCAAAGTGATAATGTAATATACTGCTGCAAACTGATATACAGATATACAGCAGGCTGTAACTCTGTGAGCCTGATGAGTTACCAAAGCTATACTCTACTAACATAGTTTACTATATGATAGCAGGTTGTTCTCTATTAATTTGAACTGAATTTCAAGAGCGTGAAAGATTAAACATGAACAATTCATCAGCTCACACACACACACACACACCTGAATATGCTGCATTTATAAAGTATATACTTCATAATGAAGTATTTACTATGAATTAGTCAATTACTCTTATTTTGATTGTACTGGCCACATATTGAAACAAATTGTATTCTGATGATCTGACAACATTGTTTTTGAAATACTGATGCCAATAAGGCTTTCTGAATTAGCATGAGAGAGGGACAGAGGGGAGGAGACCAGTATTTGAGGTGGAGAGAACTGATTCGTTTCAGTTTGATTCAGATTCTCACCTCTTTTTTTTGTCTTCCCACGTTCATCACAACTTTTTCATCACAGTTTTATTCTGATTCTGGCATTAATGTCAGCCGGACAGTATAAAGATGAACGTGATATGTGATTTTTACCTGTTGCTATCCTCCACACTAGTCTACACTGAGGGCTTCTGGTGACTCTTTTTCACAGGCATGTGAAGGCATCATGGTTCTGTTCCATCTGCAGTCTCTCAGTGGAGTTAAAAAGCTGATCCGCTGATCACATTTTGTGCACCAAGCACCAGATGGACGGACCTTGAAAAACATTCTCATGGTTCCATGAATTCAAACTTTTAACTTCCCTAAAACTGCTTATTACTGCCAGTCCTCTCCTGGTGTCTGCATCTAAACACTGGGTAACCAAGGCAACAAGCCTGGCCAAAGCGTTGCCTAGAGTTCCACATTTATCATCACAGTACAGGTAGACACGTGGCTATAATGAGTAACATGATGTGAGAGAAATTGTTCAGGTTTGATTTCAAAGTAGTGAATCCTAGAAACATAATGATGTTTTAAAATTCTCTGTTTATTTATGGATGATTGCCAGGACCCTTGTTATGTCACCATATGTAGATTAAAGAGACAGTTTTTTTTTCCAGTTTGACAGAAATTATTTTAAAATTCTTTTTAAAATGAAAACTGTCTAATTTTTTATTGTAGTATATAGCATTACTGTTGTATTTAACAGTTGATTATGTTATAGATTACTTACATTAGCACAGAAAACATGATGACGATAGATTCTCCAGCATGGCCTGAAATGTAAATGGAACTTAAAAACAGACATTATCAGCTCTTGACAGGTTGTCTGAGCTGCTGACACACATATACACACACACACTATATCTAAACATAAACTATATACATATACATTTACTGGATACTATTACACTTCTTTTCATACGGAACATGACTGATTGATGAAGTCTACATGACTTACGATGATGATGTGACAGGCTGTTTTGGACATGGACAGTAAAGTTTTAACCTTTGGTACAAAGCAGAGTTCAGGCAGGCAGCTCTGGGAGTCCTGGCTCACAAACTTGCTGGCACACAAACTTGCTGGCACACGCACACACACACACACACACACACACACACACACACACACACACACACACAGATAACTATCAAAGCTTTATCTAGTTCTTCTCCCATTACACCAGCAGTGGTGAGAAATTAGCAAACACAGCACAGATTGCTTTTAAGCAGCAGGTAATGATGTTGATGCCACTATTTAGCAGGGGAGAAGTTTGCACATGCCATCTGTGCTTTGGAGAGCAATCAATGGAAACAAGGATAAATGAAGAGATATCAAGGAGTGGAATTTCTTCACAGTTTTCATAGGATGAATTTTGACCAGCAGGACCACAGATGACCACAGCTCCTGGAGGCTGTTATATCAAGATCACCATACATTTACAAAACCTTGAATTTTTACCCCAAAGAAACAAAGGCAGCAACGGAAAATGAGTTTCAGTTCACTCCTCTGTCATTATCAGGCCATCCCAAACAGTTCCTGTACAATAACTGATATGTAAAAGAGTACAAAGATAACAAGATATTTTCTGTCTGATAGCAACAACACATTCTGTTAACAAGTAATAACACAGTCAGCCACCTTTACAAGTTTGATCTCAGTTGAGATGAGTCAAGTCTCCCTCCAGAGCAGTGAATAAATCCAGTCCAAACGTTGAGGTGGGCTTGTATCAGACATCGTTTTAATCTGGTTAACATTATGGCCTGGATTAACTGATCTTGCCTGGTGAACAAACTGCGTCTCACGTGTGTCAGAGATGTTGGGATAATGTCTAGAACTCATGTAACCACAATCATCATTTCATCCGTTTATTCCTTATCAAAGGACTGCAATGAAACACCAGGGACGCATTCTTCAATTGGAACTTAACAAACAAACAGATTTTTCAATCCTGTATCAATTTAAACTAAATAACACTGTGCTCTTATTTTGAAGTATGAGCAACATGAATAACTAGTTGAGAGCACAGTTAATATCATTACTGGCTGAGTAATCATGGTGGATGAAGTAGGTGTACTGGGAAGCCTCCCAGCATGCACTGGGGCAACTGGCTCAGGAACGTATATCTCATTCTATTTCTAAATTGCATTATTATTACAATAATCTTGATTAGTTAGTTAATTCATAATATCACTAAGAGATAGTAGTTTCTGAACCCACACTTTTTCAACTAAAACTCATTTGTATCAGAAAATGACTTCATAAGGGGTTCGCCTGCTGACTCTGAGGACATTTGACAAGAATTCACCACAAATTATTTAAAACAACCAATCAGAATAGAGAATCTGACAGAGCTTCAGTACCTTAAATCTGTTGTTGTGTTGGAGGATTTAAATCATTACAGAAGGTATCTGTACTGTGCCAGCTGTGCGTTAAGTATGCAAGATTTTGGAGAGGTGTGAGTCTGATCCTCTGGCAGCAAGTTTGCACTGAGCAGAGGGAAACACGAGAGAATATAATCCACTGAAGACATTGAGCCTTCTCAAACTTCTCTATCAGTGCATTTTTAGGATGGATCATTTATTCGTGTTACTTATTTTTTTATATGCTTCCATGTGCATTAGGACAACTGCAAATATTTATGAATATGACAACAAGTGAAAAAGTATAAAAATGGACATTCTACAGATGCTAATAAGCATAAGACAGTGTTTTGACTTCCTGACAGATTATATGAATCTCAAGACACATCCTGAAGGCAGCCGTGTTATTATTTTACTTTTAAATGTGCTGTTTGAGTAAAAGTTTTCTAGTTCACTATATAAAAAAAGAAAAGTGACCATTATTAAACAAATTTCTCCTGACCAATTCTGTCGCCATGCTGAGATATTCAAATGATTAAAGACGTTGCTGCTGCTGTGCCATCCAAGTGTAAATTTTTTTCAAATCTGAGACATCAGATGAAACCCTCCTGCTGCTGTTTGAAGACTACAGGTGTTTAATCAGTGGGGCGGAAAAGATCTGACCTTCTGCAAGTTGTTGTGGGAAACTCACTTATCAAACAGAACATCAATATCAACCTTCTGCAGAGCTGCAGGTCAACACATTATCCTCATATGCATGATAGTATTGTGAAGAATCTTCCTCAGTGACATTGAAAACAAAAATGAAGTGAGATGTTCGGTGATTAAGGACAGTTTTGTGTGTGTGCATGTCCAATAACAAAAGCCCTGCATCTGATCCCATGAGCAGGTGGGGTACACCTTGGACTGGCCACCAGTCAGAGGGAGAAGGGATGAGGGGATGATATGCAGCAAAGAGCCCTCTCCATGGGAGTTCCTCCCTACATCCATAAGTGTGTGCTTATCTCGTTGAGCTATCCGGCCAACCTGTTTCAAATCAGTGCCTCCTTTACCAGATGCAACATTATTAGTTATATATAAATGCATCAATAATTAAAAATATGATATAATTTATTGGTACTGACACATTCTGATGCTAATAATGCTGATAAAAGGTGCTCAGAGCAGGTTTCATTGCAATTTCACATCCAAATAAAGATCAAAGTCGCACTATGTCGCCTCTTGCTTGTTTGCACTCTCAAAAAACAATATCCTCATGATCATTTTGCATCCCATCATGTCACCATAGCTCAGCCTGTGAGTCACACGTGCATTTGGATCTCACTTGGCCAAAGCTTGTTGTGTTTGGGGAAGCATGGCAGCGATCCTCTACAGGACCTTCTCACTTCATATTTAAACACTAAATGATCAAATCTGAGGAATGTGATTTTAATCTCTCTCATCACTATACCCCACCCTGGTGTTCCTTTTTATTTAGAAGACTGTCACATTACTTAAGACTGCCGACTGCTGCTTCACTGTGGCTTTGTGTCAGGCAAGAGTATAAGAGTATAATACCAAGGAGTAATGGAGTAAAGGTGGAGGCGAGTCTGTTATGTTTTACATCAGAAGACCTGAGCGTGCTGAGTGTTAACTAACTGGTCACAATGAACACTAAAAGTGTTGATATGATTGTTAGCAGTTAATCATATCTTTAAACTTCATGTAGTGGTCTTATTGTTGTTTTATCGTATTCTTTATCTCATCTATCATGTACACTGTTAAACAAAAAGTTTGCCAGAATTCATCTCAAGCTCTTTTTATCTGCAGTCTCCTAAATGAAAGGAACAATTTTGAGCAGTTCTATGTTTGTGGTTTTTTCCTATATAATTAGAATGGGCACCTGACAATAGTGAGAAAATAAACATTTTACATTGCATGCTGTGCTCAAATCTATGATTATTCTTTGTACCTGAGCCATGCAGCAACAAGAGTTATTATTCATGAAAGTCACATAAATGTCAGTGAAGCATGGCTGCATTAAATCATTTAAATGTCAGTTTTAAATGTTTTCTCAGAATTCTAGTTTTATACTTGTGTACTTTGCTCTGTAATTCACACTTACCTTGGTATCTGAGCAGGACTGATCCAACCTGAGACTTCTGGCTGTGGAGGCGGATCGAGATCTGATTGCTGTGGCTTCGTACCACCAACCCCCTCATCAGAATGGACTCATTGGCCAGCATGGTGTTCTCTCCATGGCCAACATCTTCAAACACCACTTTGTCTCCCTCAGATAGATTCACGTTCATCACCTGACAGAAAACAGAGCAGGATTCATTCCATTTGAGTCATAAAAACAAAACGAGATCCAGATTTTGGGGTCTAGTGTCTCTCAGAACCTGGAAGAGGAGACCAACACTGACTGTATTATCAGAAAGGCTCAGAGGCATCCTACAGCAGCTGAGGATGTTCAGTTTTCCACAGGAGCTGATAAAGCACTTTATGAAGACCAGATTACTGAGAAAATGGTACTGTGCAAATGTCTACTGTGGTTTTCATTCACTTTTTGTGTATTCAGCATGTGATTTGCTGAACGGAAGCTCATCACACAGTCAGATCCTGGATTGAGTGTGGTGTGACCTCCAAGATGCACATTACTACTGAAGGAGAGCTCATACAGTTCACTTCTTTGATTTTTGAAAAAAAAAGAAATGGTAATGCAGTGATCTTGATTAGAAAATACACTGACCAGCTAAAACTAAACTTGTTGCTAAAATCATTAAAATTATTATATGATAACCTTCAGCATATATCTCATTATGAATACATTAGGGGATAGAAAACAAGTCCATACGAAACAAAAAGAAGATGAGCTGAGAGCAGTGGGTGGAGGTGGTGCTGATTTGGATGTTAAACATGAGGTAAAACTGAAATGTTTTAACAAAACAATCAAAAGTTGAGTTGTTGATAGTTTCATGGTTCATTTGATGGTTGAATTCACACAAACCACATCATCCATGTGCTGTTAGACTGCATTTCAGTAATCAGAAATTATAGTGCAGAATTTTAATGAATGTGTTTATGGGACTGTGTGTGGTTACAGTCAAATTCTGTATATTAAAATTATAATTCCTTGCTTAAACATACTTTAGCAATACATTTATAATTGTCATTCACTAATGATTGTGCAGGGTAGATCAGAACATCAAGAGAGAGCATACCAGAAAGTCAAGCTGTTCACTAACCAAATAAAAGTAGTAGAAAGTTGATCAAAAGCAGAGCCTCTCTCTGTCTGTCACAGCCATGCATATGGAAATCACATGGAAATGTCATTATTTACATAATATGTATTTGCAGTCACGACCATTCACATCAAAACTGCACCCAACTCACTAACACTTTACAACAGCAGTTCCCCACATTATTCTGGATCATTTCAAAAGTGGCATAAAGCCTTCACACCACGTTTATGCATTCAGAGTGGCAGCCAATATTGTTTCCACGCCACGCACCATTCATCAGCCAGTGAGACAGCAAAGCATAGAGTTTTCCAATTTCAGATCAGATAATAAAAAGCTCCCATTAGAAAAGGGCTTCAGTGCTGAGGACCGCCAGTCTTCATGGATTAATTTTAAATCTGCGGCTATTTGCACTTACAATTTGTGATGAAGGGGTTACTACTTACACGGTTCAGGGGTTTGTTTGCACTAAACTTGCATGCATTCCCTGGTGGCAAGTGCGGTGCAGCAAGTGAGAAACATTTTATCACTGACAACGTTTCAGCATATATCATAAGAAACAGTGTTCAAAGTCTGCTTTGCATGACGCATGGGAACAAATCAGAAATAGGAAATATGGAAAAAGCCAAAAGGACAATGTAGAGCTCAGTGATTACACTGCAGATAAGCCTGATAATTGTCAGCTTGTCTCCTTCACTGACAGCACGTCTGCTGAGAAATGTCGCTTTTATCAGCTTTTATCACAGCAGGTATACTTTTATTCAGGCATTAAAGGGAAGAAGGCATCTTGTCTTCATGTGGCCCTCCTTGTATCAGCTGCCTCCTGTCTCTGGATGGGAAGGGAGATGAAGCCACAGCTCTCTTGAGAAAACCTGCTGAGGGAGTCTGACGAGCCTATGATGAGTATCCACTGACAGGAAGTATCAGCTGGACAGTTGTGTCAGTTAACAGTATCTTAATATTACGTGAACATCCAAACTGGACTTCAGGGGCAGACCAACATTCTGACTGTCTAAGTAGCGATTACATGCACTGCTTACACGTACAGTTAAAACTGCAGCCTACATACAGTATGAGCCTATTCAGCCTTAACACAAAACAGGAATGACTCATACTGTACAAGCTCAGCGGCCTCTGCAGTGTGCTTGTATATAACAAGTAATAATGTGCCGTTAATTAACTCATGGACACAGCATCAGGATAATAGTGCACTGAACAAAGGGCATCACCAAGTAATCACATTATGCCTTCAGCTCAAGGATAATAAAACACTTGAGAGAACATTGGGAGATGTAATCCAATTTGCCCTGGCAGCAATCCAGCTTCTGTATAACTAACTGTACCTCACAAATATAGTCATGAGGGGTGAACCCATGTCTGTACGAAGAGTTATAACTCTGACAACATAATGGATCATAATACAATTTTAAATTTGAATCACTGACTGCAGTAAATGCATCAACAAGTTCCCACAGTAAAAGCTATTTAATGCCACAGAACAGTCCTGACCTCAAATTCCACTTTCTATGGTTAGTTTAATTCCTCATAAAAGCAGAAGAAATCAGGTGTTTGGATGCACTGAACCATGGCATAATCTCAAGAAGAAGAGGAGTAAAACATGGCACCAGCAGCTCTGTGACTTCACTGATAACATCATGTTCACATTAACAAAACTAAGAGTTGCTGCCCAGCAGGTCTAATGTTTACTATATTCACCACCTTAGTGTGGTGTGTTAGCATAGTAATGTGAATGTCAACCAAATTTAATCACAATGCATCCAGTATTTATAATCAAATAAAAACCAAAATATCAACCAGCGGTTTTGAGAAGCAAAAACAAAAACAGGTCTTGAGATACGTCACCATGAAGAGACACTTGCAGTTTTGCATTTGTTGGATTCCATGAGGTGTATGATTTGTCAGCCAGTGAACTTGCCAATGATAGTTTCGTCTATAGAGGGCAATGGATTAGAGTACAAGTAAGAACTGCTACCAAGGAGCAGACAGTGCCTCTCACAGCCTAAACCAGAGTCTTGACCATTCCACAAAGATACAAGAGGCAAGAAAGTTTTATGGTAATCAAGCACATATTTGTATTCTTTGGGCACAGCATAAAGATGGTGAATATTCTCAAATAGGCCGACAACCTGACTCCAACATCGATCCCAATGTTACCTTCAAACACTGATGGTCGCGATGGTCTTTGTGTTATGAAGCAATAACCTTTGAGGATATTTGTTGGACAGGGTTAGGACCATCATCTGTAACAGTGAGGGGAAGATCACATACTGACCTTCCAACCCACACAGAAACATTCAGGTTTGAGGGCAACAGTGGACATATTCAGACTTCTGCTGCTCAAACACTGTGTATGCAAAAGATGAACATTTTGAGTGAGCAAGTTATGTCATATTTACAAGGATAACCACTGCATTTCTCCTGTCATCTGAAAGGTGTTTTCCAGTGAATTAATCATAAAAAAATGTTTTACCTATTTTCTAAACAATCCCAGTAACAGCTCAATGATCCTTTCCCAACCTGAAGCTTATTAAATCTTACCTGATGTTCAGTGAGACAGACCTATTTATCTGGACTTATATTATAGATTGAAAACGCCCGTGCCTACCTGCTGGGTCTGAAGGGTTTAAAGGTGCAGGCAGTGATTCTAATCCAATGCACTGTCAAACTCAGCAAACACCTCCTCACAGTCAGCTTGCTGTTTATTCTCTGCAGGCCCTGAACTAAAACCTTATATTTGCTTTCAGCCTGTAAATGGGAAACAAATAATGTGGCTTAGACCGTGTTGTGGTAAAAGAATATAGCAATATATCAACCTTATTTCACTGAAATACACAGAATTTGTGTGCATCATTACAGGTTCTTAGTGAGCGTGACCTTTTTATATTATAAACATCGAATATGTGATATGTGTGAAACTGGGTAAAAGTTCACTGAGCCATCTTTCTTTGTCTTCAAGCTGAACTTCAGTGCTGAGAAGGCACGTGCCGCTACTACTGCCCATCTCCTACCCTGCCCGCTCCTACAGGGGCAAAGTGCTGATAAAACAGAATGAGTGGCAGCTCACGACGTGGGCGGCATATGCAGTTAAATATGCAGTGTAATGGGAGGAATACCCATTTTTGAGTGTCTGCTCAAAGTACACAGCCCACAGACAATTAGGATTAGCACACTTGTTGAATTTGCGTTATTAAATAAACATCATAGGGTTGTACCCAAAAAACAGTGTAGAAAAGATGGAGAACAAAGAAAGCAAGTATTGTCTTCTTTTTGTGGATAATAAACTTTTCTTCATGACAAGATCTTGCTGGACTCATTCTTTTCTTCTCTTGTTGGCAAATTTTGGATTACCCTTTTTCCTCCAACAACTGAGACACCATGACATGGCATTGGGCATTTTACCAGTGGAGGGGAACTATTTGGCTGTTGTTCAAATATCAACAATCTTTCTCCAGAATTTTAAAGTTCTGTGAGAATCTCAGAGCATGCAACAGTATGTATGTAAGACATACTTGTATGTATTATTTGTTTGATTATATA
>JBAJHX010000049.1:25446518-25483526 GCA_037176925.1 Amniataba percoides
GTGTGTGTGTGTGTGTGTGTGTGTGTGTGTGTGTGTGTGTGTGTGTGAGAGAGAGAGAGAGAGAGAGAGAGAGAAAGAGAGAGAGAGAGAGAGAGAGAGAGAGAGAGGGAGACAAGTGAAAACAAATGCAATAATACAAAGCAGGAGACGGAGAGAAATGGGGGAGAGATCCAGTGTAATGCAAAAGCATGTTGAATGTTGTCGACTGTATTTCTGTGTTATATATTCTCCCGTTCTCCTCTGAGACTCTTTGTTGATCGTATTTTGTGTAACAGACAGAAAGCCAGGCCCAACAGTCCCCAACAAAGGGTATATTTATCTCTAATTCACCTTCTTCAAAATAGCAGACTTCCTTCTTTTATCCATAATTATGGCTTTATGAAATGTTGAACTTGCTTCTTAAATGCATATTTTATTGCGCATTTTCCAGTAATATCACCGTCCTGATCATGACTGGAAAATACTCTGTGGTCCACGTGTTCCTATAAGGAGATGTATGTGTCGAAGTGTGTGTGTCTGCTAATTAACGGCGGTAATTAAGAGGGAGGTGGGTAAATGATGGAGTCGAGGGAACATCTGTTTCAGCAGGAGAAGTAGGTCACAGTGGAGAGAGAAGAGAGATAGACTGAGGCGTCCCAGAACCTGTCAGTTAAGGCCACTAATGATGAAAATCCGTTTTTTTTTCCTCACTAACTGTCCAAACTGTCACTGAAGTAAGAACCACAAACTAGAACACATTAACAGGTAGAGTTTCACTTTACAGGAGCAAATTCAGACTGACTTACAATTTACCCACTAAATTAAAAAAGGGTGGTTATGACACTTTGAGTTGATACTCGGGCGGCACAGTGGTGTGGTGGTTAGCACTGTCGCCTCACAGCAAGAGGCTGCTGGGTTGTCTGGGTCTTCTGTGTGGAGTTTTCATGATCTCTGTCTGTGTGGTTCTCTCTGGATACTCCAGCTTCCTCCCACAATCCAAAGACATGCAGGTTAATTGGCAAATCTAAATTGGCCTTAGGTGTGAATGTGAGTGTGAATGGTTGTCTGTCCTTCAGTGTGGCCCTGCGACTGACTGGAGACCAGTCCACGGGCGCCCTCAGAGAGCTGGGACAGGCTCCAGCACCCCCGTGACCCTGAGTGCAGGATAAAGTGGGTTAGAAAATGGATGGATAGACTTGAATAACTGCTGCTCTGAGTATTTAAATCCCACGTGCAGACCAAATGAGCTGAATGTGGTGTATTGATTAAGAACAGTCACTGGATTTATGGGAACTGCTGAGCCAACTTTGTGTGTGTGTGAGACGAAACAGCAATCATGGTCCAAAGCTTGAAAGCATTTGTTACTTCCCCCCCAGTTTTTTGTGAGTAATTGTTCCATCAAAGGTTCAGTTGAGTCTGTTATAGCTTTGATCTTATTTTTGTGGAATCCAATAGTGTATCTCTGTGTGTGTAGGACGGGGGGGCTGGGGGAGGGGGTCTATTGGTCACTTGTTATGTTGAGCTGAGGAGCACCAGGTGTGGAGGAGTCAGACAGCTGGGGGGAAAGAGTGTGAAGGATCTTGCATTGATGTACATTTTTCCAGGGGTGGAAGGATTTTTATGATCCTGAATGCTTTGTGCAGCTTTTTGTGTAAATATCAGAAAAAGGGACCCAGTAGTGTTCTAAGCAGTCTTAACTGTCCTCTGCAGGGGCTTGCTGTCTGAGATGTTGTCGTTTCCATCCCAGTGGATGGTGAAGAAACCTGATCAGGGGCCTCACCCTCTCTGAATGCTGCCATGTCACTGGATTCAAATGCAGTATCAAAGATTTCACTGGGAGGTCAGCTGTAATCTGAAGAACTGAAATGATGGTGTCCTCCTTATGGACAGATTTTCTGACTTCACTATGACTCACAAGATGGTGAGGAGCGGTAAATCAGTCCGGGTCAAACCCAGAGCCCTGTGTGTGACTTCAGATACTACAGGCGATGTATCTTTTGTGGCAGACACAACATAAAAGAAACATTTTTGGTGCACAGACAGCCTTGGTGATCTGTTCTAATCTATATCATGTCTTATTTCTGCCATAAAGCGAAGCTCCTCTCTAATGGAACCATCACTCCCAAAGGATCCAGTGACCTTTCAGGTAACCTTTATTGTGAAACATTTGCCAAAGTCAATTTTCTACAAAGATGCTGCGTTCAAATAAAAGGGGCAATTAACAGAAAGGAACTGTTTAAGGGCACTTAGAGAGCAGTAGAACAGCTTTGCTCTCCATAATGATTTGATCTGAAACATATTTGTTGTATTGGATATACAGTCATAAATGGACCATTTTCGCCCCCCTCCATAAAGGAGGCCTTCTGTCAACTAGAAAGCAGCTTACATTAGTGCTCTACATCGTTCTTATCAATGATAAATGACTCTACTGTTGCATTTTAAGTGCAGTGGAATTCTTTCATCATTTTCCCAAGAGTGATTGATGCAATAGGTTGCACAAATGTGCCCATTTTTAAAGCACAGAAATCTTCTCTCAGCATCCATGTGAGACATGCTGGTGTTTCAGAAAAAAGATCTCTAAAGCAGTCTGCCTTAATGACTAGACAGAGATAAGACTATTAATGTAGCTGGGCATTAAGTCAATATTCCCTAATCCACTTTAACCATGACAGCAACACAATTACATTTAATTGTACTGCTTGTATTTTCTCATTATATTAATTTGTTTTTCATAAGAATACACATTTTAAACACGCTTATTCTATTACTTCCCAATTTTAGCTTTCTCATCTTTATTGTACTATTCAAATACTAATATTCAAATTGTGATCATTTAAATGTTTCAGAAGCCAGAATCAGGCTGATTCTTCATTACATTAAAGAGACTTTTTGTCAATCAGCTTCTAACTATGAGTGTGGGGATCCTTCATGAACAGTTTGTTGTTTTGCCATTTTGATTATTTCAACTGGATGCCTTTTTTCTATCTTCCTCTTACTAGTAAGTGGGCTAAGCTGAGTTGTGAGAGGGTGATTCATGTTAAAACTATGAGTTTCTGAATGTTAAATTAAAACTAAGCTTATTTGATATCTAATGTTATAGAGAAGTACTTCAGTTTTGAAAAAGTGATCAGGGGCTTTCGTGTTTATTCTATTACTTTAAATTGGCTTTTACTCTCTTAAAACAGGATCAACTACATATTTACAACGCAGGAAATACTGACGCAGTGAATAGACCTTTGTGAGACACCACAGTACAGTGAAACTATATGGAATTACACACTTTTTACGACATACACATGCACAAACATGACCCACACAGACACACTGGGGAGAGTTGGTGGAGCTCCATTGTTCACTTGTAACAACAGCAGTCAGGGTTTGCTGCATTGTTGAGGGACAGATGAACTGTCTCCAGCTTCCAGCACACACTCCATGATGCTGGACTTAAATTGGCGACCAGCCCTCAATGGTTCTCATTTGGAAGCATCTTATTTCTTTATCAGTGCAGGTATACAACAACACAGTAGCCTTTCACTGGTATCTGCAGGCAGAAAGAGCAGCAGCACGTGGTAAGCTGTCTGTGAAAAGGTTCAAATGGTGGAGCCAATTAAAAAAGATGACTACTACTAACATCTTCAACCTCATCACACTTCAACTAAACTATCTGTAAAACATGAGTCAAAATATGCCTCCAGTACTCAACAAAGCAACAAGCACTAAACGTGTACGTTAGGTGAGTGTAAGTTTCACTGGGAGGATTCATACTGAGTAATCTTTAGGCCCTGCTGCTAGTGAGTCAACAAACCTCCACTGCTTGACCGACTTGTTGTATACTGTCAATGGAAGCTAATAATCTGCAAAAGAAGATGTGTGAAGCTCAGAGAAAGATAGCTGGTATTCATATTATGTATTATATGTTATATATAATGTGGTAATAAATGCATTGAAAGTTTTTTCTCATCTGAGCCAGTCACAATGTATTAATAAAACAATAGTTACATAAAAGGAGACTTCTACAGCAAATCATGTTGTTGTCATGATACATCAGTTTTGCTGAAGAGAAAGGTGGGAAGGAGGCAATTATACATCTCCAGCAGTAATATCAAGTTATATGTGGCCCGCCCATGTGCTCTAGAGATGGTTGTTTTGTGGTAACCTGTTGTCATTTGCATGTAATTTGATCAGGCACTGTGCTCTGGCATGGATAAATCTGCAGTCCTTTAGATCAGATGCTGCAGATTTATCCACATATGTGAAAGCAGCATGGATTTAATCTACCATCCCTGCTTTAAAAGTTGTTTTTATGTATATTTAAAGGTGTGGAGAGCATTTATTTGGAAAAAAAATATATTATATATATATTTATATTTGAAGCACTATTTATTGTGCACATTTGCTCCAAGAAGCGAGATGCTGAGAAGCGAGTTTGCATTTGTTGATTAAATCAATGGCAGTGGTAATGCAGTGACATTGCACCAGAAACAGACACGATTCCATTATATGGGCAAAGCAAATTTCTAGGAAATACCAAACAATCAGACCACTGCTTATGTTGGTCTTTCGCCCACCATGAAAGAAGCAGAACCACAGAAGCGTATTTCATATTCTACACAGAAATAACATCTACACAAGGTAGAAGCAAAATGCAGTCAGCTGAATTCTTCCAAGACATTTTGGCATTATTTAATTTGGCAAAACATTGAATAACAACAATATTCTTTCTGCACAGTTCTCCATCCTGTCAGGGTTCAAAAGCTTTTGGTTTGTGTGTTTTTTCAGTTGAACAAAGAGTTTTTCACCCTGCATACATGCTATTGGTGTGGCAATAGAAACAACATAAGGAGAGCATGGCCTTCTCTTTGTGCATGAAAGAAAAACTGCACAAAAATATCTAGACTGTCTTCACAGCTGTCCTTGAGTTGCCCTGCAGTCTCAAGCCGCTAGCACACAAGAGCCTCGACTACAAACATAAAAGAGAGAAGCCCAAGATTAGTCTGCCTGTTTGAAAGGAAATTGAACATTGTCTCACAGCAACCAGACGAGAAGACTTCACTCTGTCTGTTTTATTCCTTTTCTCCCTCAGGACAGCTAGGTAATCATTGCTTCATGGACAGCATGAATGCAGATGGGCAGAAGGTCATCTGAACACATGAGCGGCCTGCTCAAGGTCAAGACAAGAAAAGCTTAGAAAGTCTGTCTTCACAAAGACAAGACGAGAATAAGCTTGCTTAGTTGCACAAATAATGAAGGAGATGTAGACAGAAAAATAAACTCTTTCTTATGAACTGCAGCACTCTCAGGAATGATGGAAATATCCATTAAGCTACTCTGCACAGGAAGCTAAGATAGTTATTTACCATACAAACCCATAAAGTATATTTGTGATGTTGAATATGATATATATGCAAAATGCTAGAGAGACATTAAGGAGGCAAAACTGAACATACATGAAAGGTGACTGTGATTGTGGTGAGCTGTGTATGTCTCTGCTCCTAAAGCTGCACACTGTGGCAGTACAGTGCAGAAAAGCCAGAAACACAGGGCTGTTACAGAAGAGAAAAAAGGGTCAAACAGTCAGACTGGTACCGTTCTCTCGGTGGACACAATATGGTGAAAGATGACTCATCTGACCAGATCACTGGAGACCAGTGCCTGTTGCTCTTTGCACCATTAGTCTCTCAAATGTGCATTCTTCTTTTTAATCAGGCTTTGTGCACTGCAGCCCTGCTATAATATACCATAATATGCCTCTCCATGTCCTGCATTGACATTTTCAGTCACCTGAGGAGTAGCTCCTTTGTTTACATATTGTATTAATGTGCACACCCTGTTTTCTGTAAGTCTTTCCCACAGATCTAAATGCAGATGCCATTTTAGACACTTTTCCTATTGACACACAAACTAGCACTGCTTTCACCCTCTCTAAGTTATTTATGTCTTTTTCCCTTGCCATTTTAATAGAAAACCTGCTCAGCATTTTTACCTATGTCCCAGACCATGATGGGATGTTATGTGACATCATCTGTATTCATTATTGTTTCTTCATACAATTATTCAGGTTTTTCCTTTTTTTGTCACCTGTCTATATACATAGTATATAATGTGTGTGTATTAAATCAAGTGAAAGGTTGCTTGTTGAAATCTGTTGGGTAAATGATAAGCCCATAGAGCCCTGCAGATGTGCTGAGAATCCTACAGCGTGAATGTGAGGAAATGTTTGCACTGCTGGAAAATCTTTTCTTTACATTTACATATATATGTATGGAACTGCAATCAGTTCAATGTTTTCTACTCACCAGCAGGATACAATCCTAAATTTCCTAAACAGAACATCCACTCACTTTATAGGTCTGCACTTATCTTGTTTTAACATTCACCTCACCTATTGCTGTTTCATTATCACTATAATCCCTACACGCCTGTCAGAAAATTGGTTTTATGCAACACGTCTGAATGAGAGGCAAAAAAAGTCACTGCAGAGGCTGAAAAAAATAGAAAAGGAGCCGATGAGCAAGTAAGGTGAAGGTGTAAATGAAAAATAGATTTGGGTTCATTGCAGTGTACTGTATGTATGAACAGACACAGAATGGATTTATATTCTCAGGCCTGTTTGTCATTGGAAATGGTGCTGAAGAAAATAAATTGCATACAGGAAATTAATATATGTATTTTAGAGAAACCACATGCAGAAATTGGACTCCAGGATACCAATATGAGGCAGGACTCAGAAACGTGGTGGTGGTATGGTAAGACTGTTGTAGGAACTAAACTGGGAATGCAAAGATGATACTGTGAGTATGAGTAACAAACCAAGCACTGATCATTTCCAAATGACTATCTATGTCTCTGGTGGATTTAGACAGAGAGAGGCAGACTGCATATCTGTAAATCTGCATTTCATAAGAACACATAATTTCATTAAGTTCAGTGACATTTAATTATTCGACACACAGACACTTTGAATAGTTACCAGTGAATGAATAAGAAATAAATCACGCAATAACTGACAGTTAACAAGTGCTTTATGAATAACTGAATTAATACCTGAATAATAGATATAGATATATAATATTATAAATCTTATATATTTGTTCATTCATTAAAGCTGCACTAATCAATATTTTTAGTAGTTCACTGTTTTGGTTCAATCACTCTGCTCTCATCGACCTTGATTACAGCCAGAGCAGCCAGCTGTTGGGATTAACCCACCACACACTACATGCCCAAAAAAATGACAGCACACAGCAAAGTTAGCAAGTAAGCTGTGACATAAATGGGGCAGCTAAACAGACTGATATTTTTTCTCCCAATAAAACCTCTGTGGCTACATATTACTTAGGGAATATTATGCTTTACTTTATTTGATATGGCAGCAATGGTAGGTAAGGCTAAAGTAATGAGCGATTATCGGCAGCTGCTCATTATGATGCACCACTTTACTTGAGATGGCACCAAAATAGTCATTAATATGTGTGTAATTATAGATGAATGAGTAATTATTAGGTTTCTGTTGCTAAGCAGGGTTCATCATTCAGGACAGAGTCATTAAGAAAGTGGTCACAAAGTAGATTCAAAGATATTTGGGAAATAATCATCACTGTTTCATTTACATAGTATCATTAAGTCTGTTCTTGTGTAATTAATCACGTGCTACTATATCAAGTTATTTAAGAACTACTTATTGGGCATATTCATATGCAGTTCTGTGCAGATGTGGAAGACATTCAAGTTTTAGATATGCAGTATGAATTTTATTTGAGTTGACCTGTCACCTGCTTAGGTTAGGGTTAGTGTAACTAATACATTTTGAATAAGATCAGAATAATCCACACAGCTGTTTACCCCACCTTGTTACAGGCATTACTGTGTGCTTGACACTGAAACAGGAGCCTGTACTGTAGGTGGTGTAAGTCTTGCCCACCACCTACCTAAATCCAATACAGATACATATGCAAATATATTTATTTTTCTGACGTGAAAAGAAACACATACAGATACAAATTATAGTTTTCCTTAAAATCCTACGACTCAACAGTACGTCATTCATGATTAAGTGGTTGTGGATTCATCTCTGAGTCGTTCAATAATAACGACTCAAAATTTAATTTGAAGTGCTCCAGGTTGTATCAGTAAGAGTAAAGGAAGTGAATGCAGTTCAGTGATTTTGTTCCAAATATTATAGTGTGAGCGCTGTGTCTGCTACACCTCTCCAAATCCATTCACATCTTCTCAAGTCTTTCCAAAACAGTCCTTGAGCTGTTACCAGGGAAACTTTCATTTGTTATGCTGTTTTCCCATTCTTCTCAGTGTTTCTGAGGTTAGCAAGGCTGCCATATCTTTCTCGCTGTGTCAATAAGATGTTAACACAAGACCAGTTTTAATCGATTGAACAACTCAGAGCAGAGAGGGGCCTGCAGGTAGCTTTACGAACACTGCTATCAGTTCAGTCCGGCTGCAATCTTTGTAGCAGTGCTTAGAGCTCTGTTTCTCTTTTGTTCCATGAAGAATTACCTTTTCCTCATGGCATTAATTATCACTCTGTCACCAAGACTGGAAGAAATGGAAAATTCCTTTAGTTTGTGTCCTCTCTCTCTACCATAAAGCGAGCTGTTGTAAAGGCTGAGGAGGAGCCTGAAGTCTCCAAAAATCCAAGTGAAAAGTCAAGGGCAAGAAGAAGGAGACTGTGTATAAAGGTGTGCTGTGTGAGGCGCTCATGTTTATATGCAAGTGTGTGTCAGCAAGCACAGGTGTGTGTGTGTTGTGTGTGTGTGTGTGTGTGTGTGTCTGAGTGGTGAATCAAAGGCCTTATGTGCAGGGCTGCACAGAGCTGATAGCTGACCCATCAAGCGTGGCCCACCTAAAGCAGAATAAAAAAATACCCACATCAGAAAAAGCACCAGCAGAGAGAATTTCTAAAGTGCATCGCTGCACTGTGCACATCTAAAAAGCCTACCTCAGCCACAAACACACGCCTCAAATCCTCAGCCAACAATGGGCGCTTACAAAAGGAGGAGCTGAGGGCAAAGAGACTGGGGAGAGAGACGTGTGGAAACTGACTTGCGTCCTTCACTCTTCAATTTCCAGCCTTTCATGTTCAAGCTGTCCCCTTCTTGTCAGCAACACACTTGTACTCTACATTGTCTGGAGTGGAGGCCAAAGTCCCCACTTCCCTATCTGTGAGGATCAGATGGAGAGTGCATAGTCAAGCTGTGAGTACACAGGTTCAGCTCCATCTGAACTGTAGACCTGAGACTTGGTCTGGTGTCTGGCTGAAGTCACAAAAACACTTAAACACCTACAAAAGTGGCCTGAACGGTTAAAAAATAACATAAGCTTATCACTTAAGCGCCACTGTGGTCATAGCAGTATTTTTTTAACCTACATAACAATTTACATGCATAAGTAGCATACTGAGCGGCTGCAATTTAGTGACTCACAGTGTCAGAGGACTCTTCTCCTGGAGGTGTCACTGCACTCTGAATGTCCGCTTGTCATATAAAATAATGAAGGAATCTTGAATTTAAAAATAAAGAGTGCTGCTCAGAGCTACACCGACAGCTCCAACTGAAGGCTTGAATCTGTCTGCTGAATCTGTCTTCTGATTATCTTGACAATCATACATCTGATGGACTTGTATTGCAGAATGCAGCATGGAATGTGAAGTTGTTTGGATGAACAGTTCACAGCAGAGCTGAAAGCAGCAATACCGAGAAGAAGACGAGCAGTCAGCCACATGTTGTACAGGCACTGCACGGGTGTGCAGAAAGCTACTGGATAGTTGTTTGCTGTGATGTGGGGGTTCAAAGGGCGTCAGAGAGCATGATTAATCTGCATTCATTTTTTAGCGTGCTGTTCTTTCTGTAATTAATTCCTCAAAATTAGCACATTATTTTGATTGCACTGCAGTCAGTAACTGTACTAACTGCAGCACCATGAGCAGCTACTTTAGCCATTAGCTTAAAGCTTATTACCAAAGTCATTCCAGAAGTGTCCCTTCAGCACAGAACTGATGGAAATACAGCAGTCTCTTGCACACATCCAGCTCTTGCTTTTTGTGGACACCAGTGAATTTATGTACAACCCCAATCAGCGCCTCTGCGTGTGTTTCACACCATTGCCCTGGTTGACAGTGGCAGGAACAATCACAGCCAGATGATACAGTCACGGCTCCCCTGGTTCCAAATTAAGTGCAACTCCATGTTTCTCTGCTTCCCTGGAGTGATGTTAAGTGAGGCTCCACATGGAAATCCAATAATTGAACCTCTCTCAGGTCTTTGATGGTTTTTCGGAGGACTACAATGCAGCCAAACAGGAGAGTAAAATATTGCTAGGAATAAAAACACTCATCACTGATTTCTCTTCTCCCCACACAAGTTCAGAGTGAATATATTCCCATTTCTTTCCCAACTATGCCTCCTCCCAGTCCCAAACATGCAGAAAATGACACATTACTCCGAAAAGCTTCAACCTGATAGTCAGAAGTGTGGAAATTCTTTAAAGAGACCTTAAAAAAAGGTGTCCTGCTCACTTTCTTAAACTGAAGTTGCCAAATGTTACCACAGATATGTATAATAAGCAGCACCAAAGCAGCTCTCTGCTACTCAATATGAGTCAAGTATGTGGACTTAGTTTTGTCTGACTGTTTGTTGGTATCCAGTGCCATGGAATCACTGTGTCTTTATCTGTTGTATTTCAACAAGAGCTCAACAAAGACTCCCTAGAACAGATGCTACTGCCTCACTGTTTTCTAGCAATATCTGCAGGTCATAAGTAGCTGGTTTATGCACTTGTAGACCTATAAAATGAAAAAAAATCAAATGATGTAGATTTCTGTTAAGACTTCAATTAACATTACACTGTAAGCAGCATTTTGCACATAATGCAAGTGCTTTATGATTGCAATCAGCACAAGCTTATCAGATCAATAATTTGTCATATGTAGTCATATCAAGAATCAAGAATCTTTATTTTCATTATGTTTTGACATAATGAAATTAAGATAGGTGACTCCCAGCTATAAACATGTATAACATAATATATTGAATATATGTGGTATGTACATAGTCATAAATAAAAAAGTCATCAAAATCAAAGATTCAGAGTTGTAGCAGCAGGGAGCAGTAAGGAGGTGGATCAGTCAGTGCAGGCTCAAGTTCTCAGTAGGGAAGAAATGGATTGAACAGCTCAGGGGAAGAAGCTGAAGAAGTTTGTCAGGAGTTGAGGAGAGAGTCCATCATGTTTCAGCTTCCTGAGGAAGAAGAGTCTTTGTTGAGCCTTTTTTCACCATGTGAGCCCTTTTTTTAAGAACCAGGTCAGGTCAGACGTGATGTGGATGCTCAGGAACTTGATATTGTTGACACGCTCAACTGCTTCCCCGTGGATGAGGAGAGGAACATGCTCTGTCCTCCTGGACTTCTTGTAGTCCACTATGACCTCCTTGGTCTTGCTGGTGTTCAGAACAAGGTTGTTTGAACACCACTGAGTAAGGTGCTGGATCTCCTCTCTGTGGTGGGTCTAATCATTGCATCATCTAATCATTTCAATATGAGACCCACTATGGTGGTATCTCACCACCTGAGGCCTGTTGGTGAGGAAGTCTCTGATCCAATGGCACAGCGATGAGGGCAGTCCCAGGTTGTGGAGCTTCAGTATCAGCTTGTCCGGGATCACTGTGCTGAAGGCTGAACTGAAGTCCGCAAGTTGCATCCTCAAGTAGGTGTTAGGAAGCTGCAGATGGGTCAGGGCTGTGTGATGTGCAATCGATCTGTTCTCCCAGCATGCAAACTGATACTGATCCAGACCAGCAGGGATGATGTCTTTGATGTGCTTTAGGACGATCCTCTCAAAGCACTTCATGATGACTGGAGTTAGAGCGACAGGGCAGTAGTCTTTTAGACAGGTGCCAGCAGATTTTCAGGCACAGGCACAATGATGTCTGTGCTGTTTATACCTGCCTTCTCACAGCATCTCTGAATCATGTTCAGTACAGCTCCTCCACCGCTAATTTACCATTAAGCATGGAAATGGCTACAATCAGGATAGAACAGAGCTCTCTAGCCGTCTTAAATGGCCTGAAGTTCACTGCCAGATATTCCAGATCAGGAGAATAGTATGTTCTGATGATGTTCATGTACACCCGGCATTATGAATGTATAGAGCCAAACCTCTGTGTTTCTCTGAGGCTGTATTCTGTCCGCCCAGAGAACAGAATTCCACTGCCGCGTCTGACACGTTGTTATCCAGCCAGGTTTCAGTACGATCTCACACACAGCTGTCAATCTTAGCAAAGACCATCCTCAACTTCATGTCGTCCATTTTGTTGACGAGTGACCTGGCGTTTGTGAGGAAAGGGCTGAGAAGTACGTGAGTCTGTATGGGTTAGCTTGTAGCCTAGCACTCCCCTCCTGCCCCACTTTTGTTTACAATGCCTCCTCTGTCTCCTTGGCAACAGAGGGATCATGAAAGCGGTATAAAATCCAGCCTTGGAAACACCTGCAGGTGTGCACTCTTTCCAATCTCCAACAGCTTGGCCCTACTGTATTCAGCTGCTGCTGCACGTGTAAGACAACTAAAACCATAAATAATAAAAAGACACAAAGACGGGAGCACCAAGACGCTGCGTGTTTACGTGCCGCCATGGCAACCATCATATGTATGTAACCATATGTTGTTTATGTTTCTGAGGGCATTCGTTTGCTAAAGTTACATGATCTGTGTTTTGCTTTCAACCCTTCACTGTCAGACCCCTGTCAACATGGTGGTCTGCCACTCGCTCTCTATTAATAAATCAAAAATAAAAAAATTGAATTTATTTATTTAAAGCCCAAAATCACATTGTTTGCCTCAGAGGGCTTTACAATCTGTACAGTTGTGACACCCTCTGTCCTTAGACCCTCGAACCGGGTCAGGAAAAACTTTAAAAAACCCTTCAAGGGAAAAAGAAAAAACCTGAGGAAGAGCCACAGATGAGGGATCTGTGGCTAGGATGGACAGACGTGCAATAGATGCCACATGTACAGAGAACATCAATCATATGAGAAATTAAACATGGGTCATAATAAACTATTGCTATTCTGAGTTGATGGGTTTAGTCCATGTGTGAAGGTGTCACAGGTAACGGAAAACGAGTCCTTCAGTCCAGGTGCATCTCTAGATGTCCTCATATGGAGCTCTGGTCCACTCGAGCTTCTCTCCACAACACAGACACAGATCATGTCCCCACCAGGCCAGAGACCCTCAGACAGGTGGACCACAACTACTGCTCTGGAAGCCACATAACTGTGAAATCTGAATGGCTACATCGTGCTCATTACATGCTCACGACCACATGGTCATTACGATGATACCAGTTTCCTTTCTGCCTCTCCACAATGGTACAACATTGCACTAGAGTTTGTGTATTCACTGTGTACTGTGTATCACATTGTACTAAATGTAACTTGATATCATGTTGAGCTACATTTCTATATCTTTTTATGTACTAAAGTGAGCTTCCATTTTGGAACATCACATTATACTACAATTTGTTTTTTTTCTAACATAATATTTTGCACAATTTTGCTTTTTGCCATCCTTTTTATTTTGATCTTTTTTTTAATTGGAACTTTAAGTTGTACATCATTTTGTTTATTAGTCTTTTGTTTTGTTTTACTGTATTTTATTTGTCAGTTTATGTTGTTTATTCATATCAAATAATGGGATTACCTCTGTCTAACCTGAAGTGAAATGTGGACAGTATTTGCTGTCATTTCCTGAGCTTATTTGATGTGCTGGTAAAGAACTAAAGAATTGAACCATCGACAAAAGAAGGAAATATGAGAGGTTCAATGAGTAAATTATTGTGGAAAGTAAGAGAGAGGTGTGTGTGTGTGTGTTTATGTGTGTGTTTTGTGGAGGGGGGGTTCACTACAATAGACTTGTTCCAGGGCAGTGGCAGAGGAGTGCAGAGGTTGTTTTATTGAATGCTGCTGTCTATAGAGCTGTTTGACTGCTGTTCATTGAGCCGCTCACTGTCTGAGAGTAAACACTGGAGTCATGAGGGAGAGGCAAAGGCAGCTTTTCTACAGATGAAATGGAGATTGCCCTGGTTTAGCGTGGGCTATGCATCGTGGGAGTTTGAACAGATACTGTATTCTGCTGTAGTGCCTCTCAGACTGGAGGCTAGGAAACCACAACAGCCTTTTTAGCAAGCAGTGATGTAATAAATTCAGAATAATGTAATACGTTAGCTGGTCAAAATGAGGTCACACTAAGCAGTGTATGGAAGGCATCTCCTTCATAAATTCAGCCACCTTGCTATGAGGAATGTCTCAGAAATCCATAAATAAAGCCCACGATTCATCTCATGCCAGGTGCATGAGATACTGATTGATCTGCCAGGAGTTTTCTCTCTTGAGTTTGTATAACTCACTCCACCCTCAGTCAATCCCAGTCAGGTATCCTGTAGGAATTCGAATTACATCTGATTCAGCCTCTCTGCTGCACAGGATTAAGAGCTCTTGATTGGTGTATATCACTTCAAAAAAGGACATTTGACAAAAAGAAGGAGAAATATGAAAGCAGAACCAAATCTGAAAAGAAACTGGGTGAAACTTACAAGAAACCTCACTGTTTCCATCTTATAAATAGTGCTGCTCTCAGAAAGGGGCTTTTAAATGCAGACCATATAGTCTCACACAGTAGAGTAGCTGGAGGAATGGAAGGCACAAAAAATAAAGGCAGGGCAAAAACATGGGAAAGAAGGTAAACCTGAATTATACTGTACAGCTTTCATGTGAAATTTAACATAATCTATAATCTACATTTCTACAATGAATTTCTGTCATACTGAAATCACATCATAGTTGATTCCTTAAGAGGTCCTCAATGAACAAACAGATATACAGAATTAATTTACTTTACTTACTTTAATTCCAGTCAGTTTGATGTTGCTGGCATAGTGGCCATGAATTAACCAGGGAACATGAATGGAAGTGTTGAGTTTATTTTCAATCATCTTCCGTGCACACACACAGACAAAATGCACTACAATGGGTGAGGAAATGTAGATATTCATACAGAGGGTCTGCCGGTTGGGCTGCTGCCTAACAGCGTATCCTTTCCTCTGGTCAATGAGATCTTGACAGGCTGCTGCTATCTAATCAACCCCTCCACCATTTTAATCCTCGAGCTCAATCTATTGCCTTCGCCAATTTCCTCCTCTCTGAGAGGCAATCACAGACTGTAGGGCATTCTAATAGCTATTTGGCAGAATGCACTTTAAGGCACCACGACCGGAGTACAAGGATCTCTCATTAGATTGTCATCTTTGAGTGATGTGAAGCACTCTGGATGGCACAAGGGCAGGGACGGGGGTGGGTAAGTGTGGAGTGGGGTGGGGGTAGAGCTCTGACCTTGCTCATATGACTTCTCTGCAGATGGACAAGTACAACAACTGCATCTATCCATCTAGCTCATGCTGTTTCTAATATGACACATTCCCTAACTAGAATGTCCATTGTGATTCATTTTGGCTGTAGGCTCTTAATGGACTCATACAGGATTAGTAATCATCATTTCTGGCAACCCAAACAAGTCTAAATGTTGCTGCAGACACATTCTCTGAGATGTTAAACTGACTCTGTGTCCTGCAGCGTACAGATGTATGTGGACAGAAGAGGAGCTGTTAGTTGTATTTTTGTGTCAGTTGACTGGCACATGCTCTATGACATAAAGTAGCAACTGCAAGTTGCAGTTACAAATACATATAAATTATTATTCATTTGTGCACTTTGCTATGCACTCATCATTTTTACATTTATCATATAAACGTTTTTGTTGCATGCTCATTTATTTATTTTGCTAGCGTGAATTGTGAGTGTGAGTCAAATCAATGGCTATCTGAGAACGCTTTCTGTGCATGACAACTACAGTAAAGGTGTTTATGGAGAGATCAGTGATGGTAAATAGATCACATGTAGGTATAGTCAAGGTTAAGGAAGGTTTTCTGCATTGTTACATGAGGGAGACACTTCTTCCTGTGCAAATGATTATGGTGGTCAGATGAGCTCCTGGAACTGTGGAAAAGTGGCGGCATAGTTAAAAAGTCAAAATGTCATTGATGACTTTGAGGCATGACACAAACCTGAGAGGCTTTATAAAAATTCTCCACCCAGACCTCCACCCCCTCACTATACACTATACTGTATGAAGGACACACTGATCTCTGCCACTGAGCCTTGCCATTTAATGTAAATTTCAAACGCAGAATAACTGCATATGAATGTAGTTTATGAGAGTCTAGTTTGACATTGCAGTGGTATTGATGAAAAAAAAAACAGGAACTGGCAAGCCACTAATGGCTTTCAGTGACTTAACAGCTTTCCTTTTCACAACTGGATGCTTTGCTGTACACACACAGCAACAGAATGGATGAGGAAATAAAGTGTGCCCTTTACTGTACTGCAAACAAAGTTTAGCCCCTGGCTACAGTCTTGGGAATTTCTGCACAACAATTTTTTTCAAAGTGTAACCGATGCAATTAACTCTTTGAAGGCAACCCAAGTCGACCTTTCCTTCTCTGACAGTGCACAAAGTAATGAACGAGCCAAAGGGTAAAGATACGCATGTTTATGGTAATGAAGCTCATGCATAATGTAGCATTGGCATGCAGCTTCAGTTGAATTAATTATCCTCTGCTTCCTAAATATGTAATTTCTCTGAGCTTCTCTGTCATTTAGCATGCACCACGGTGTTAGTCTAGGTGACAGCACGATAAACCTACAAGCCTCAGCATGCAAACGTGGTTCAGTGGTTTTACAGCCACAGCACACAAGCTCAGCCACTCCTAATACACTGCAATGGCTCATTATTACAAGCAAACAACTAAGCAGGGAAACTTAACCAGTCAGAAACTTACACACTTTGAAAATTAGCAGGAAAACACCAAAATGTGATGGGGCAGCTGCTTTCATGAGACATGAATGTTACCTGTTCCTCTTGGAAACTGTCTTAGCCTTGACAAATGCCTCCTAATCAATCTCTGCCATCAGTCCAGACAGAGACTGAAGATAGAACTGTGCTTTATTGAACCGAGGTGGAGTCTGGCTCAGTTGAAGCAGTTGAGGGTATTGATCCATCAGTCGATACGCTGCACTATTCATGGCCAAACCTTTGCTGACTGTTGTTTGTATCTGTTTCGAGCTCTTTTAAGGGAGACTGCTTTTTGGCCTTGGGTCTCATCTTTATATGGCCAGCTGGGATTCTCCACCGGGAAGACTCTCATTAAAGGAGAAGACTGTCAAAATAATTGCAACATGCTTCACAGCAATATCAATAGTGAAGCCAATTTACTCATAGAGCACATTTAAAAACGAAAAAATGAAAAACAAGTGAAGCAGGAATAGTAAAACATATTACACATAACATATGAATGTTTTTAAGCTGTGTCCTAAAGATTAACATGAAAAGACTTATGATTCCAGTCACATGATCCAGTTGATTTCAGGATACCACAGAGCACACAGCAGCTGCTCTGCTGAGTCCTGGAATGGCTCTGTCTCACTGACATCCCAGAACTAGTCAATATTTGGTCCTGAAATACACACCTCAGCCACAACTTTGACACTTTGGGACACTCAGGAGACTTTGGTTGCTTTGGACATGAGAAAGACAAGGCTGACTAATAAGCGCTGGCTTCTTTATATCTATCTGATCATCTGAATGCTCGTCTTTCTTACCTTCTAAAACACCATTAAAATCACTGCAAATGATGGACCACGTTGTAAGAAACCAAAGTCTTTCAAACACCCTTAAAGCTGATGCTAAAAAGTGCAAGAGAATCTAACGAGCAGAGCACAGAGCAGACATTTAAACATGAGCGGTGTGAGAAAGTGGTCAGAGCTGGTACTGTGCTCCAGAATCGACTCAACTAAAACCTCAGAAATATTAAGATGCTGTTAATTATTAAGGTTAATATGTAATGTTATTGAAGTTGCTTCTATGACAACGAACATTGCAGTTCATTGTACTGTTCACGACTAACCATCTTCATTACTGTACAGGAGACTGTACAAGGTTTTCATTTTCTAAAAGTGTGGAAAAACACAACTGAAAGTGTTTGAAATTGTGTCGTCTCACAGGCCCAGCACATGTCACAGGTATCAGATGTAATGCAGGCTCTGTGTTGCCACGAGTTCTTATTATGTCCTGAGATAAGAATTGCGACCCCAGAGCTCCTTCGCATTTCTGGGGAGCGTGGCCAGGTGAGGGAGAGGAGATTGAACAAAGCTCACCCCAGGGCTGCTTCACCAGGGTGATGAACTCTTTTTTCTCCTTTTCACATATTCTGTGTGCAGCCCCAACCCAGATTCATACACTGAGAGTTCAGTACTTCAGACCCTCAGGACCTGCACAATGATAAGTTACTAAGGTATATGAAATAGAATTTACTGGAATAAGAAATGACCTTCTGCCTGATAAATGCATTTCATCAGACAGCCTGGACAGATCTGCAGTCTATCGAGGACTGACACTGACTGACTGAAATATATTCATAAGAACCTATAAGAACCCAGGAATGAGCCGAGGTGGAACCTTCATCTCTTCTTCCTAAGCACTAAACAGCGAGACAACATGATTTCTTGCTGTTATGAAAATATGTCTAAAAAAACAGGCTGCTCCTCTGACTAAATAAAAAATTCAGGCATTCATAATATAACTCTTCTTGGGACGCTCCTCCTGATGAATTGATTGCATCAGTTGTTTGTTCACAGGCCTAACTGACGTAGGTTTTTGTTTCCCTGACATGCCCTGTGAGTTATGACTCCTTCCTCTGTGGAGCAAAGGCAGTGTTACAGACTTTGACACAGGAGACCACCAGTTCTATTGACTAGAACTGCACAATAGATAGTTTCAGCATAGTGCAAATAAACACACTGCATCAAGTAAAACAAATTAGCTCAAGCAAGTCATGCTTTATTGCTTTCCAAGACTCTATAAGAAATGCCTCTCTGATCTTACATATATCATTTAGGATTTAAAAACAACCTAAACAGGCCCATTAGTCACCTACTACAACCTGAAAATGAGCGTCACCTGTTCTGGTGCACTCCTTCACTGGAGCTCATGGTAAACTGATTGCTGTGCCTCAGAGTCACCTGTCATATCACCTGCCTGTAAACACACCCGACGCAGCTTCTGTCACAGATAACGTCACCTGGGTGCTCGAGGCAGCTTTTGAGTGTGTTATTCACTTTCAGTGGCACCTCGTCCTGCTGCTGGTCAGAAGTTAAAGCTGCAGTTACTGAAAGTTACTGATCTTTCTCTATTCACATGTTACTGACGTACAGATAAATCTGGATCCCCCTTGAGTTTGAGGATGGGGAGGGTCTCATCCAGCATCCTTACAATCATCGCTGGTGCCATCCACCCCCACCCCCACCCCCCGAGTACACCAATGACTCCATCTCAGGATCAGTAGATATCACACAAAAAAATCCATGTCAGTTTTTTCCAATATTGTTTAGCTCTGCTATAAACAAGTAAGCATTAGCTTCAACGACAATTACCCATAACCCTAAAACAGTCTAAAAATCCATTGATAAAACTTTTGTTGCGTTATGTATTTGCAGTGGTTCATGAGAACCAGATACAACAATTGAAACAGCTCTTTCAAATCATTTTAATTTGCCGAATCAATTTTCATTTTGCATCGGTGTCCAGTGCAGTTACCATCATAACAAAAACTGCTATTTTGGGTACTTTTGAGAAGAAATTACATCCATAAATTTAGCCTTTGCATTTACATATAGCTCTTCTTGCCTTACCGGCATATAAGCGTCTTTGCTTCTCACAGTCAGCTGTAATGCTTGCTGCTTCTTTGACAAAGACTAATAAATCTAAATTCACTCTAAGATAACCTCTCTACTTTACCCACACTACTGCTGTGATGAGATGGTGAGCATAAAGCTGCAGCCAAGTTGCCCCATGCCATGACAAAAAGTTGTATTTATGTCACATCACTGGAAGAGGAAGAACAGTGTACCTTTTATGAAAAAGATTCTCACATTCATACATAGGAATATTCTAAACAAAAGTATTTCAAATTCTTAATTTAAAACCAACCATCAACAAACTGCAACAGATCCTAATCACTGCCTGTGGGAAGAGTTCACCTGAGTGGGAGACATCAAAGCGTTTCTGCTCTGCTCCTGCTGCAGATTTTGGGGTTTTCACCTGTTAAAAGGGTCCAATCTTGACCCAGTCATCCCTCTTATCAAAATCCTGCATCAGGACTTTGTCCAGTCAGGCTTATCTTGTACAAAAAGACAATCAAATTAAGTCGCTGTGATTTTCCCTGTCTAATAAAGACTCCTGAAGTAGATTAATGAGTGTGATTTGTTGATAAGACACATTAGAAGCCCACCTTTTGTCCATAAAAGACGTCAGCTGGACTCCCAGGTTCACCTGACATCTTTGATGCATGTCCAGCATTACTTGAATTCCACATTTGTTTAAGTCTGTCTATCCATGGAGGAAGCCCTTTCAATATAGTTAAGATGAGCTGATAAGACATTTTAGCCGAGGCACATTTAAAGAGGTCCATAAACAAACAAAAGGAGAGGACAGATAATCCATGAGCAATTAATTAGCCATCCTGGCTCAGCAAAATCCGGACACTCGAGTCCTTTTTAATAATGAAAGTGAACGGAAGATGAGAGAGAACTTTATTTATCTCAGGTGTAAGTCTGCTTATCACGCCCTCTCCTCTGCTTTCCTTATCTTTTCCTTCCTACTCTATCCTTATTCCACCTTTTCTCTTCTCTTGCTCCCTCATCTGCCCCTGCTGCTCTCCCCTTCTTTTCAGTGTCTGTTTTTCTTTTCAGTCTGTCTCCTTTCTTCTCTACTCCCATTTTTTCTTTATTTCCTCTACATCTTTTTTCATTCTCCTTCTTTCACCCTTTCCCCACTAATTTTCTGCTATCCAAGAGACGTATCCATCCATCCCACTCCCGCCAACACAGAAGCTGCCGTCGTGATGAGTAATGATTTCTCAACTATCACCAGACAGGAGCGTTGATATTGGACAATCTCTAAGACAAAACCCAAGATTACATTTCTTCACACCCAGATGACAACTTTTTCAGAAAGTCTTTTTTTCTCAGAACTGTTGGATACAGGCACTGCACAGTATGTTGTGACCTGTACAATAGCTCCCCCAGACCTAACACATAATTTCATCAGTGCTACCTGAGCTGTTACAGTAAATACAGGATGGGTAAGTTTAGGGACCAACGTTAGAGCAAATAAATTATGTAATAATTTTGTGGCCATTATTCTGTTTTGTGTGTGTGGGCAGGTCTCTGCTGGCTGTGTGGGGTAATGATGTCCCTGTTTCTGGTCCCACCTCCAAAAACTCTGGACTGGTGGACTGTTTTCCATCCAGTAAAAACAGCTATGAAATGAGCCCAGCCCAGCCCTACTGGAATCACTGAACAAATCTGAGGGGTGGGCAGTGATTCAGGGTCAGTAACCACCTGATGGACATGTCACACAATCCTGTTTTTTTACAGTTTGGTTTACTTACTAAAATCTCTCTTAATATTGTCCTCTTACTGTCCAGCTGTCACTGAATTGATAAAATGTTGATACTCTCATCTAGGTCGCTCTCAGTTATGCACCATATGCACGGCAATAAGCTTTATCGACACTTTTTTGCCCCAGATTTAGTCTCTAAAGCTGCATACAGGCTGCACTTCTCTGCTTAGATGGGCTTGTTGGCCTGTATGGAGCCTGACAGGAAGCTCTATAGACACAAGGACAATCTGTTCAAATGCTATGTGTCAACGTTAATGTAACTGCAGTGGAGGAGATTGGTTACCCTTTGTTTGCTTTTAGAAATTCCCTTTCTACATGATATCAGTGGTCTCTCGGGACATCTCTAGTTGTTGGTTGATCTAAGCCAAACGGAGGTTGGATCTATCTCGCGAGCTGAGCTCCTGCATTAGCAGCTGTCTAATGACCATGCTTGCTCTGGAGGGGATGCCGCAAACAGCACACAGGCATCAAAAGATAACCGTCTCTGTGAGGAGGGCGCTTTGAGGCCTTGATCTTCCAGACAAAATCCCTGCTCTTTGCAGCCTTTTTACCTCCTTATGTGTTTACTAAATAATATCCATTTCTGAAAGTAAACCTATACACCATTGCTCTTCACGTCCTTCTATTTGGCATCTTCCATCCCCCCACTCTTCTTTTTCCCACTGCTTCCCTTCCTTTCTCTTCCTTCCCTTCCCTTTCATTTTCTTTCCTTCCCTTTCCCCTCCACATCAGCGACAGGAAGCAGCTGGGAGACATCATTGACGATGATTTGCAACCACATATTCATTTTTTATCCTAAATATATTAGGCCAGGCATCTGGAAGGTCAGCGGCGTAATGGCCATTGTATATTTTATGAGCAGCAGGAAGCAAAGCTCTTGGAGTTAATCATGTGGATGAGGAGGTTTTCAGGTAGAGACAAGGGCGCTACTTAAATCACCACATAAGCCTCCCCAAAAAGGTCAGACGCTTCAAAACGACACTGAATACCCTAGAGTGGATAGAGTGGCTGTAATCATTTGGAGCGCCTGCCATTGTCCACAGGCCAAACACATTTGTGGAGGTGACATTGGACATCTACAGTGCATTTCTATGGCCACTGTGCACTGGTATGTACCATTCTGAGTAGAAGATTAAAATAATTTTTCCTTCATTCATGTCTTCAGTGTCTTAGGAGCTTAATTCATCATATTCATTAGCTAAATTAAGCAATGAAGTGATGAGATTACTGAGACATCCATATTTCTACAGGAGATTGTGCTGCATGTTAACACTTGAGTATACTGACAAGCTTATTTCACAGTGACAAAATAAAGACTTGTAGCAGCTCTAAAGGTTCTAAATTATGGCTGTGTGGTATATCAAATATGTCTGACATAAATATGTGTCTGGGAGTGTGTGTTATTAGTTTTTGCATTTTAGTTCCTTATCTTTGCATTAAAAACAGGTGTTGTTTACATGCAGGTGAGTTGCTCCTCCTTCCCCACACTTAGTCACGCACTCCTCAGACTAATTAAGCAGCCCACTATTGTACTGACTGACTCAGATGACAAAACAGAGGAGTTAACAGAAGAACTACATGTGAAAATAATACAGATCATATGGAGTCGGTGCAGTGTCAAAAGGCTGATGTGAAACAAACTACAATCCTCTGCAAAATATATCAAATATATTATTTTTTGATTAATTATTATTTGTTACTAAAGGTAACAATATCCTAAATATATCCCAGTACATGAAAAAGCACCTGGTGCAGAACAAGATGCGATAAACTAGATAAAAAATAGTAATACAAATGTCCTTCCCATATGGGAACCATGCAAGTTGCTCGGTTTTCACATGCTTGCAAACATTTTGCAGTGTAAGCGAATACTATGTAATGGGTTTTAATTTGAAACACAAAGTGTTTATATTTACAGCACAATGCAGTATTTTTTACAGGCAGATCACAATACAATGAACATATATCATCATCACATATCATAGTAATGCATCAACATAACTGATCAAATAGAGGAAATTAGAAGGTATATATGAGTGTACAAATATAGATAGATAACATAATATTTAATATGATATTTATAATCATTGAGGGTTTATACTAAATAATAAGTTATTTTAAACAAGACTACAATAAAGTTGTTGCTTCCATCCGGTGGGAAAACCAGCACCAGAGATCGTCTTGAATTGAGGTTTTAGTTGAGTGAATGCAGATTCACAGAACTTACAGTTTCTTTGTAAATTTAGTTTTGTAATTCTGAGAACCTAGACTCTGAAAAATATCATTAACAGTGTCAAGAACAGTTTGGGTCTGACTAGAGGAGGAACAAATAAACAAATGAACAGAGGAACAGAGAAATGCACTCATGTTTTAAGCTACTACCTAATGACTTTGCCGATGAGATGCACCTGTTTGCATAACTATATTAAGTGAACAAGTCTTCCAAAACAGACAAAAAAATGCAAAACAATTCTAAGTTTGACAAACAAGCACTTTGTGTCAAACATACTGATGTTCTGACATATTCTTTACACCTGCCAGTAAAGAGCTTCACGTGGAGGAAACACCAGTCAGTCCTGTTTCATTTGTACTCTATATGTACCAGTTATATTCATTGAAATGTAGCTCCCAGCTTAAGTGCCTGCAACTGGGAATCAAACGTCATTTCTTTACAGGTGCTAGAAACTCTCGCACCACCTGTATATCCCACTAGCTTAGTATTGTAATAATACAGAGTTGCTAAATGTCAGCATTGGTGCAGCACCACCTTGAAAATGCTGAAATCGTCTTTGATAATAAAGGGGACTAAAAATTAGTACATGGATGGTGCAGGCAGCTGTGTGACATGCAGAGGTGGGGATGGAGAACTGGAGTTCTGTGTGCAAAGTGCAAAGGTAGCAAAGTCTTGTCCATTTAACCTAAATGTCAATGAGTCTGACAGACCTAAAGTCCAGAGGGAAATCATATGGTGTGGTTATTAGTCACATACTAAAAATAAAGGAAAATAGTCTTCCTTTTCAATTAGACTGAATTAAATAAACGCATACTGTCTTTCTTTCTACCCATGTGTGTTTACTGAATGTAAACACACATGGGTAGAGACGGTATGTAAAGATATGTATGTAAAGACATAATGTTCTGGCAGTACTGTGTCTATAAATCACTGATATCACTAATATCACTGAGGTGGTGGGTGTCATTCAGTTACTTGAATTAATATAATAACATCACATTGTGTGTTGTTAGACTTGATTCAGCTATTTGTGCAACACATAAACAGAACTGCAGAACTGTGAAAAAAAATGTTCTTACTTGCATGCTGTCTATATACAGGTATTAAGCACCATTGACAGAAAACATCAATATGGATCAATACAGATTTACTTTTATTTAGAAACTACATATGCTGAAAGGCACATTATGTACATAGAAACAAAAAGGACATTTGGTGCAATGAACCTTGCTTTGAATGGTGTTAGCATTAGCTTCTTACCATGCTCTCTTATCAGTCTAGTTCTTTTCCTAAACCTGATTCTAATCAGGAAAACTGACTGATGAGTTTTGTCTTGAATGAACTGACCAGTGGCAAAGATCATAAATGTGAATTTACAAGGGTATTAAGAATGGATTGACTTGAGGTCTCATGAAATATAATCTTCTGACAGATAAATAATCTAAACATGAGGGAAATATCTGACCTCATAATCCACAGCCTTTTTATCATGTCATAGATATGGAGGAAACATAAGCTGGTATTTCAGAATTGGTTGGTTTCATGTTTCAGGATATCAGTGTATTTCTGGTGAAATCCCCTTATAAATCCAAACATGTGGTAAAAGGGAGAGGAGACATAATGGAACTGTATTTTTAAAATGAACGGTGAATTGCTCTCCTGTCAGAGCAGCTGCTATGTAAGCTGTATATCTCTGCCGGCCCAGGGACGGCTGGAGAACTATTGTTGATAAAAAATTTAAATGCTAATTGAAGCCTGCCATCTGACAATAGGCCAATGCCATGCTCAATACTTAAAACTGATTTGGACACAAATGGACACAATGGGTGTGTCGATTTCCTTACAGATGTCACAATGGGTCCAGAGTCATTACATGCAAAGGGACAACACTGTATAAACATAAAAATTAAGCTCACACAATTGATTATGATGTCAAAACGTCACATTGCCAGGAAGGCGACTGAACATGTTTATGCATTTAAATTTATATTCAGTAATCTTAGGAGCCAAATCAGCAGCTGCAACAGAGAAGAATTAGTTGCTGGTATGTCAGTGGCCACAGGAGGGCGGAGCTCTTAATTAGATCCTAAATTAATTGCTGATTTGATGCACCACCCAGCAAAGATGCTAAATGAGCCTCCATGACTGACAGGTGCGCGCTCAGCATGGCTAATGTGCTTAATGCTAACGTGCTCATGATGGAACCTGTGCGCTAACTTTAATAAAGTCAGGCCGGAAGCAGGCTGAACAGTACCAAGAGAACATGGTGTGATGGATGGATGGATGTTTGTCGGGCTCTTACCTGGACCTCCACTCCATAGCCCATATAGACGGTGATGATGTAGCTGCAGTCCATGGTGGAGTGAAACGCAGAACTGGACTGTGGAGGAGCCTCTATGTATCCCTCTGGCCCAGTCAGGTTGAGCTGGCAGGGAACTGCAAGGACACACACACACACACATCCAATTTATATTCCATATTCATTCACAAACAGTTTGCTAACATTTTACACTAACCTAATACAACCTAGCAAATAATCGATGCAAGCCAAAGTATCTCTCACTGTCTATGGCTGCTGCTTTTGTCCCTCATCCTTTCAGTCATGAAAGCAAACAATGAAAGCTTCCAAACTGTCCCTGAGACCATGAGCCAGCAAAACCTGTCAGCTATTAGTTTCTTTGAAGCATGACCATGTCCAGTCTTTAATGCAGATGCAGATGATTCGAAATGAGTTCTTGGAAGTGTCATTTTGGAAGGCACTGACAAAAGTCTGTTTGTTATTTAAATATAAAGGCTTGTTGGGCCATACTAAAAGTGGTTTTAATATTTTGCCTGTCTCATCTATGTAAAAGGGGCAAACAAAATATTAAAAGCACCTTTAGACATAATGCAATCTAGTAAAACAACAGCACCCACTATGACCTCAATAATAACTATATAAATAAACTTTGACAGCATCAACAAAAACTAAAAAAATGTTCCTCATGCAAGCCAAGAGCCAAAGAAAAGCAGGTTCAGTGATTCCTCCTCCATCGCAGGGGTTCCACTCCAGAACCCCCACGAACGGTGAAACCATATGTTTATATGGTTATTATTACATATTCTAAACCCTTATAACCCTTCCTACACTCTTATAAACATGTTCCACACAGTTATACAGTATAAACCCTTTATATACTAATATATAGATATTAGGTAAGATTCATCCACAGAAATCCACAAACCAGAGAAAAACCTGCAATATATATGTAGATGTGCTTGCATATAAAATCCGCGATATAGTGAAGCAGCGAAAGGCGAAGCGTGATATAGCGAGAGATTATTGTACGGAGCTTTTTTGTGATTAATTTTGTGATTTTTGTAATCACAGGCCCTCAAAAGTAGCTGTGATGTTGTATAAGCTCCACTTATTTTTTTTCTTTTGCAGAGGAAGCGCTCATGTCTAGCTTTCTGACACTTTGGAAAAGTAGTAACAGGTAAGGTAGCCTTTAACTTCTTAATCAGATCTTTTCTTGAGAATGTGGTCACATTGTGCAGGCGTTAATAATGCCTGGCTGAGACCCATAAAAATGAAAGACCATCTCCAGATGTGGTCACACCAGCATTTTTTTCCAAGATCCAGATCCAATATCTATAATAGATCACATGTCAATATGAGTCCTGTTTTGGAAAAGCCATGACCGCAGCCACATACATCAGTGGGATTCTATTTCACATACTGTACAAGCACAGACATTACTGTAAGCACACACAGACACCATCTGACTGAGGGTTTTCAGTATTTCTAAGCAGCTCAGCCCTGCAATGGGACAGCTGAAGACAGAATATTTCCTGGGGGCCTTCAGGGGTTTCTGCTCCAGCACCTTCATCCCTCCCTCACTCTGAGCTAAAAAGTAAACTTTTGCTGAAGTGCTTCCTTATGAAGAAGAACATCCTCTCTTCGTCCCCTCGGCACTTCACCTCAGGGAGAGCCCACTCCAGCATTATTACTGCACTACAGCGTTGTCATTCAGCCCGTGCCTGCATGTCTGTGTTACTGTGGGATTTTGTGTACAGTACTGCCTGTCTGTGCTTTGACCTGCCGTCACGCTGCACACAGATGAGATGATTAATCATGCTGCTTCTATCTTGCTATTTCTGACCTGCAAGGTCCACGAAGAAATCACCACTGTGATATTTATTTTTCCCTACCACTCTCTTCATAACTGACTATCTCAGGGTGTTATGCTGCGGTCCCTGTTTGGACCTCTTGATTAAGGGTTAGTGATGCAGTGATGTTGTTGTAATCTATTTCAGCCCCATGGCTGTGTGATTGCGAGACATGCAAATGGAGAAGATATTAGTTGAGGGTGGGAATATAGTATTGGGACACCAAAAAGAGAAAAACATCCTTGGTAAGAGAGGACTGTGCTGGTGTAAGTCAGAAAAGGATTCAAGAAGGATTTTAAGTGATAAATATTTAGATGATTACATTTGATGGAGTTGTGTCAGTGTCAAATAAAGGATTAAAGAAATTATATGATAGGTCACTGAGTTTCAATTATGTTTTGTTCCTAACAAATGAAAATCAAATTACAAAAACATTTTGTTTTGTTTTGATGTTACAAGCCAATCACTTGGCATGTGTACAATCACAAGTATGTATTTGTCTCTTGGCACATTAATCCACCCTGGTGGGAAAACTGAAACATACACTCCTTTCACTGCACACATATACACGTTATAAGAGTTATTTTGTTCCTGGCTCACAAGTACACATTTTCAATAAAAGGCCTGTGTTACAAACTGTTTATTGAAACATATTTCAATAAACTAAGATAAGTGTTCTGTAAAGACAAAATACCAGTACATGTAAAAACACATTTTGGAACCAATTATTTAATGAGTAAGATCTCATCACTGCCTTGTGTTTGGATTTTTGTCCTCTTTATATAAATGTATTGGCACCACTGCAGTGTTTGTTATCTTGAAGTGTAGTTTGTGACTTGTTACTGTTAAAGGCTCTGTTATATTGTGGGGATATTTTGTGAAGGTTTGAGTCCATTTGTCCACTAAGAGGGAAGAGTCACTGTTGTGCTGTTGTGAGTGATCACCTTTACCCTGTGGTAAAACATTTCTGTTCTGATGGGAGGGGTCTCTTCCTGGATGTTCTGGTGGTACGTGGTGGAACAGGACTGAAGAGTGAGATGAGGACTTCATGATGAGGTGCTCAACCTAAACATAACCTGTTTTTAACTTCTTTGACTAAGTTCTTTCTGATCCAAAAAAAGACTTTTAGTACCAGCAGTAAATGAAGGACAACATTTATAGATCGCAGCCTCAACACTCAACAACCTTTGATATTTTCTAGAAAGTTCTAACTAACCCTCCCTATCCACACATCGGTCTTATCCTCAAAAAAAACCCTGACATCAACGAAGAGATCAAAGGCCTTCTTAACAAGGAGATGAGGACCTTCAGGGCAATGGATCAGGAGGAGCTCTGGGCTGTCCAAAATGAGATAAAGAGGAAAGGAAAAGAGGCCATGGACAAATAGAGGAAAAAGAAGAGAGAGGCGAAAATGTGACAGGAGGTGTGAAATGGGATGAAGCATATGACAAACTGCAGCGGGCCTGCAGTTTGTCAGGGAGGCAGGGAGGCCTAGAATTTACTAATGAGCTCAAAATAACTATTTTTCAATCCGTTTGACACAACCGCCCACCCTGTGTGCTCAAACAGCGTGTCTACATCCCCGCTCATCATCTCTGCCCCCCACTTCTGTTTGCCTCCCCATCAGGAACATGGCTACCACCCCTTCACGTGGTGAACCAAGCTCAGATTTTCAGGAATCAACTCACTGAATCCTCAAATGACCACTGAATCAGAAATTCGCTGATCACTGCATGCCCACCCTGGTCGCCATCCAGGTAAGAGCAGAGCTCTCAAGGCTCCAGATAAACAAAGCCAGAGGCCCTGACAACATCACGCATTCCCTGATTAATGAAGACCTGCAACTCTCAGTGGCTACACACCTGTGACACTTTTTTCATGTGGCATCTGAAAACCCTGCTAAGTGTTTTGCTGGATTCACTACAGGTTGCCTGTCAGCCACAAATCGGAGTAGAGGTTTGCCATCATCTTTATGCCCTGCAAGCCCCTCTGACCTGGACAAGCAGGCAGCACTGTAAGAGCCTGACTCCTCCATGGCTTTCAACATCACTCAGCTGTGCCTTCTAAGGGAAAAAGTTGTGGGCAACTGTTCCCTGACACTATATCCTGGATCAAGGACGAGCTCACTGGTCAGCCACAGTATCTAAGTGTGGACAGTGCTACCTGGAAGTCACTGATAAGCAACTCCAGTTCACCTTATGGAAGTGCACTGGTGCCATTCATCATTAGATCCAAGCATCAGGCTCCTGTTTAAACTCCTCCACATTTTCTGATGGCTCCTCCTTTGTTTTATGCAATATAGATGATAACACAGAGGAGGACAGAGGACTGACAGAGAGCACCACATGACTACCAGAGGACAGATCTCCAAGTCCAAATCAAAACTAGGCAGGACACACAGCACTGATGCTCTCTTCAGGAAGGAACAGAGCACATTGTCGAGGGGACTCAGATCTTTCATACATATATGGATATTATATTGTAATTTAAATCATATACACTGTGTTATACTGTACGATATTATACTATATTATAGCTTATCAGATTATATTATGTATGCATATATTATAAAGTATAGGTTATGCTATAATTATATATATTATAAATATATGTAGTAAACCATATCTCAATATTCATACAAGCAATATTACTATAATTATATAACATTTTATAACATTGTGGTATATGCTGTTTCAGCTGAGGGAATATTGCTTTGACATATAGTACACTTTGTTGCCTTGCTTCTTATCACACCACTATGTCACCTAACTTCAGGATGATAAATGTGTATTTAAGGATTTCAATAAACTGATATAGATTAGTTAATGAAGTAACATGCTTCACAAATACTCTTATTAAAGCACATTTCATACTTCTGACTCTGAATCACAACTAACATCTACATGCACAGAATAGCTCTTCATAAAATGCAGCAGTAATTATTATATATAACACCACAAGGACTATAACTCTGTAAAGCACCATGAGTTGCTTTTTATGTATGAAAGGTGCTATATAAATAAAATTTGATTTGATTTGATAATTGATCATCTAGTCTTTGTACATACAGCACATAGCGGGTGTTCTTACCTGGACTCTGCATGGTGGTGATGACGGTGGTGGTTGTGATGGTGGTCGTGGTCGTCCCCTCTTCATCGCTGCTGTGCTTCACATTTTGCTTCAGTCCAAGCTGATCTGGGCTCACTGCATCTCTCTCCCTTGCAGAAGTAGCAGCAGAGGGGATGATGGCAGTGAGCTTTGGAGCCGTGCTGGTTTCTGGAACGGGGGTGTCAGAGTGAGAAGTGGCTGCTAGAGCATTAATTTTGAGGGTTGTTTGCATGTTGGAGCTTTCACCGTTCTCATCTGAAGCCCTTTTACCACTGTTATCCAGCGGAGCCCCAGCAAGCAGGGTGGAGTGGGGGGGCTGTGAGCTGGATCTTCCTCTGTCTTCAAAGTAATTTGGCTGACCGAGGGGGCCAAGCAGGGCCTGGTGTTGGGGGAGTTTCCTATAGATGGGGTGGTGGTTCGGGACGTTGACAGGAGGGACGGTGGAGACCACGGGGGGCCTCCTGCCTGTGTCCTGGGTGGTGGGGCACAGACTGGCCCCGTTCTCCAGAGGACCCCTTGGGGTGATAGACAGACCATCCTCAGAGGCAGAAGCTGTGGAAAATGAAAGAGAATAACAGAAATGGTTTGATGGGCGTTGCGTCATACCACATACCCAATAATCACTTGGCCGTGCATGTGCAGGGATTTCTGGCTTCACTCTTCTGCCTGTTCTCTGCTGTGGCTGCAAACCTCCCCATCCACAGCTAATGATGGAAAATGGTGCTGCAGCAAGGAACCAGCTGGTGTCATAACACATCTCTGTAACAATCCACCCATCCATCCATGTTGTGTAATAGGAATTGGAATTTAAATTCCTTCTGCTGCTGGAACAAAAAGGATTTGTTGTATGTTGAAGGACCACAGTGGAAAAATGGCGGTCGCAGCAGTCACAATTGTGGCAGTCAGGTCACGATTTATTGTCATGCAAATTATGATTCTTCCAATCATTTTTTGCCACACAGCAGTGTAGGCTTTGCAGCGAGGCCCTAAATTCTATTTCAGTGGCTGAGCATTGAACAATGCGCTCAGTGACAGTCAGTGAAAAAGTTGTGTCAATAAATCCTCAAATAGTTTCTGCTCTGAAACAATGTTTCACCTCTAGCTCTTTTGCACAATATATTTTCAGTGGCTTGTAAAACTGTTTACCAAACTGTCTCTAGAAAGTTAATGGAGGAGGATACTTGATTTTACAGTGGTGCTTTGACTTACGAGTTTAATTCGTTCGTTTGGAGCTTGCAACTCAAATTACTCGTATGACAAATCAATTTTCCCCATTAAAATGTACTGAAATGCCATTGATCCATTCTGGATCCCCAAAAAACACCACAATGTTTTGTTAAATGTTTTTAAATAAGATAAATGTACTTATACTGTATAATGTATGTATAATGTACTAAATAAATAATATTGTATAAAATTATTTTTTCTTTCTTTCTTTCTTTCTTTCTTTCTTTCTTTCTTTCTTTCTTTCTTTCTTTCCTCTTCTTCTTCTCAGAGTCCTTCACACTCACTTTCTTCAGATCCATGGTTGGAAAAAATGAAGTTTTGCTAAATATCTGCGAGCACAACACTGACAACACACTCAATTCTACACTTGTTTCAATCCCCCACAAGTCAGCTGACAAAGGGATTTCAGGTGACAGTATTTGAAAAATAAAAAAAGAAGAAACCAACTTTAAATATGGACTTTGGTCTGTTTGCAGTTGTGTTATTCTACATTTCATAATGATGTTAAGATGTCAGTTTAATCTGTGAGGTAAAAGAAAGGAAACAACTGAGGCTGGTACTCTCAAACTCAGCAACAGATTATTTGTATGATGGCAAAATGGGAGTAAGTCCTGCAGTGTGACTACTGCACATCACAATGTCAGCGCTGAACAACACACCGTGCAGTGTTACAGTTTCAGCACAGTAAAACTGTGCAGCAGAGAACTTAATGATGTGTTTTCTCCAGTCTACAGTTAGATAACGTTAAACATGAAAAGGCAGCCAGACATTCTTTCATTTCTGGAGATGGTATAAAGGTAAACAATGATTAGGGTTATCATATTCCTATACTTATGAACATAGGAACAGTGGTTACATAACCTTCCAAATAAATCACAACCTAACCATATTACAGGTGTGCTCTGGTACTTAAACAAACATACTGCACCTCTGAGTGCAGGGAAATCTGCCCCGAAGGATACAGCTGCTACGAAGCCACTAACCAGCCTGAAGATGACCCAGTTTGTGTGTTATGTGTTAGAGAGAGACACGTCATGACATGTCACTATTTTCCTTTTAATACTTACCTGAGAAAACACAAATACTTCCCTAAATCATACTTTACATAAATAATAGTTTAAATGTTGCAGATCTTGTAAAGGTAAATAACAATTGGGTGGCTAGTAGATTTTAGAATGCACCAGCCACATAGGCTATAATCAATCAATCAATCAATCAATCATTCAATCAATCAATCAATCAATCAATCAATCAATCAGGGGATTATGAGAAAAATAATGATTATGATTTTAATATGTGCAGGGTTATATAGTAGTTGCCACCACAGACCTTTTGGGCATTGAAGGTCCCACTTTTCCTAGTTGGTAATCCAACTTTGGAAGTTTTTGCAGGCGTGGAGAGCAGATGAGTTTTCCTTTCCATCAAAGGTTGGAAGGTGGAGAGACTGATTAGACATTTCCACTGACGTTCTGCTACAGGTGAGCTTGTGGTATGTGTAGTGTTTATCATGTGCCACCATAAGCTGTGCGTATGTGTGCATTATGACTGAACAGATGACTGTATGACTCATATTTCTCCACTCAAATATAATATAATATAATATTCACTATAGAATAATATTCACTATGGAACTTTTTCCAGCGTGTTCTTACTGATTTATAAATGTAAGTTTTATTTCACATTTGACAGAACATCTAACTAAATAAGAGAATAAATCTGAAATTCCGTCACCCTCTTTATCTCTCCCTGTTCACTGCTGTGCCTCGCTGTACTTCACTCTGACATCAAGGCAGGGAGAACCTGTCTCATGCCTCTGGATGGAGACAGGAACATTCACTTACACAGCACTGCACTCCCCAAAGCAAAGTCATTCCATCTTACAAAGCTGAATTTTAGCTATATTTCCCTTCAACGCTTGTGGAACAGTGCATTAGTGCTGTTACACCTCTGTGAGCCAATTGGCAGACTGGAAACGTCTTGTAAAATGCCAAGCAGTACAACCCAAACAATTCTCGTAAATTGCTCACATCAGTGGCTTTTTCTCTCCCCATCCACTCCGTAATAAGACTTAATATTCATTCTGGAGGAGATTTGATGAGCTGCTATAATTCTCCCTGTGTAATGATCAGCCCTCCCCTCCCAAGTGCACCTGAGATTTAATCTGAGACCCCTTCAGGAGGCCATCATCCGCTGAGGAAAGTCTTATGTTTCTTCAACAATGCTTCATTTCCACCATAATAGCTCCCACTCTCTTCTGACTAATAGCTATCTGCTTCAAACAGTCAGGGCTTATTGTAGCTGTGCCATCCTCACACCCACCCTGCACCTCACGTCTCAAACACACACAGCTCTCACACAGAATCAGACACATGGCAGGTAAATCTACAGGAAACGTAATGAATGAGTTCCAAATGAATCTTAAAATGACTGAATGGAGGTCTGACATTACACTGCTGCTACGAGGTTTGAAAGGTAATGTACACACTTTGGGTTAGCAGTGTGTTTTCTCAGTGACTCTGGCTCAGATAAATCAGATATGTGATTGAAACCTGACAGATGCTGTAGGACTGCTTTGGTCATGTGCACACATCGTAAGGTTGTATGAGTCATTAGTGTGCAGTGTAGGTTGTGTCTCACCTGTGTTCATATTAAATGATTGGCAATGTCAGTGTTAAGACGCTGGTGTTTTTAATTCTAACATCAGTATCTAATGTACAAAAAGTCCCCAGTGGCTGCCCTGATGACGGGACCCCTTCACTGTGACAGGACCAGCTCTGTCCACTGCTTATATCTAAATCCAAGTCATCTGAAGCAAATGTGAACTGGATTATTTTTATAACATAATATTTATAGTTACAGTTAGTATAGTTAACAAAATGCTCCCAGAGAACGTATTTTTATAGTTTCCATTGCATTATTGACTTTTTATGGTCATGTTGGTTAACTTGGGCAGGTTTATGGAATAATCCACATCTGGTTTGATAAGACAAATATGAGACACAATGTATTTATTAATATTTAACTGAAATCATCACCGAAACCAAAGTGTATTTAGTGCCTAAACCCACAAACAAGACGTACTCACTCCTTCCACCTCCCTTCAAATGCTGGTGTACTTGATGAATGTAGTGCTTCATTCGCTTGGAGGAAAATGATCTCTGAGCATAATCCAGTCAGAGATTACATTTGTCATCACAGCATTAGTTACAGCTATGTTGGGAAAATAATTCTGTAGTATATAAAGATGATTTCTGGGAGACAGGGCAGTGCTCTCTCTCTCTGAACAGTGAAATAATTACATAAAACTGATATTTAAATCACAATCAGTCAACATGGAATCAAAAACCAGGGTCATAAGACCTCTGCTTTAAAATGATTAAAACAATCCTTTACGCTGCCTCAGGCCTGCTGAACAACCAAACATATTTGACAGCTGAATGATTGATATTAAAGCAGGACTTTAACACAGTGTCAAAGCCTCAGTCTGTGTTAAACGTTTAACTCCACAAAAGATACGGTTTGTCCTGTTCTTGTTTCTCCCTTTTCCTCACTTCAGCAGAAGTTTTCTAGTCTTTGTGATGGAACAAAAGGCAGAATGTGAAAAAGGGCAAAGCACCTTAAGGGACACTTTCATGTCTTTCCCCTGGGCTGTCAATGAGCCACAACAGAATTTAAGCCTCCTGTTGAATAAACCATGAGTCCAGCAAAAATCCCAATCATTAAAGTTCAGAGGAGTTTACAGTAGGAGACAAAACCACCAGGAAGAAAGGGCCTGTCATCTGCCTCCAGAGCCTGATCGCTGGATTATTTTTAAACTCTCTCTATGGACCAATCGTGGTCACTCAGCTGGAAACCACAGTACATAAAACACATTTCTGATGTAACAAGCATTCATATCTACTCTAAGGTGTTTTTCAGCTGTGACGAATCTGCCCTCCTTACATGCACATAATATCTTAGCTACCAATCAGATTACATTTTCCCCAGAAAGATTCACTTTTATTTGTTTCCCATATTAACACAACACTTATCCCCGCACCCATCTGTAAGTCAGGGAGCATAATGGATCAAGCATTTGTCTTACTGCAGCTGAACTTAAAATAGAAGATAAGCAAACTTCTTTTGTGCTTTTTAATAGAATGTCTTTGATTTCAGCTTTTGCAGCTAAATTGCCTGACCACTTAATGTGTGTAGAGCCCAAGAGAGGACATGGAAGCTGAAAAGATGCCAGCATGCCATGGCCACGTGTTTCTGACACACTATCACTGCAGTGTTGAAAGGCTAGAGTGTGTGTGGGCTTTTGTGCTTTGAAAGATGATCTGGACAGAGAAATGTCTAGATTGTCATGATAAAAGCAAGCAGAATACACTACACCAGACTAAAATAAAATAGAAATAATGGCAGAACCTAATGATAGCCTCCACTGAAGAGAAAAATAAAATCATTAATCAAAGGCTTGTAAAACTGAGGGAAATCATTGTCAACTATCATGGTTGACATTGTAAATTCAAAGTTATATATAAATGTACATTTCCATAGCAGTAATTCCATCAATACAACAGAGTCAGGTCGTAGTCACCACCCTGCTGCTCTGAGTTACTCTCCTCTAACAGAAGAACTGGAAATCATCAGCTGCTCATAACTCAATTAACCCTTTAGGCGACAGGCGTCATTGCTGAATTAAACGGGCCATAGCTGTAAATACGGTGCTAAAATTAGTTATCACTTTACACCAG
>JBAJHX010000049.1:25518490-25556471 GCA_037176925.1 Amniataba percoides
ACAGATGTGCGATGTGTTGTAGATATGTATATATTATATTATGTAGATATTTTTAAACACTTTTGACTGTTTCTAGCTGCTTTCCTGGGTTGTTCTGTGAAGCAATTTGTAATCTTATTCAAACAGGATTAACAACTATCCATTTTTGTCTATATTACACTAATTAACTGTAAAATAAATCAAGAAAATAGTAAACAAGCACACCAAATAGGAGGTGAGTTCCACCTGAGCAGTCTGTGCATCACAACATAAGATGGAAATGTCTCATGGTAACGTGGATAATTACATACCGAGAGCAGACGAGCATTCAGGTTGTAATTTTACACTTGTGTCTGGTGTTCCTCAGATTTGATTCCAAGTCATTTGCAGTTCTAACACATTACATTATTCAGAGGAACAATATATCTGTCCTTACTAATATGATCATACATGACAGTCGTTGCTTTATTAACCTGAAAAATAATGCAGGACACACATTCAGTTAGATGTGAGATACTTCACCATATCAATCCTGTGCAACAATAAAATATAAATCTGTCGCGTTACTACCTTACAAACCAGACTGCACCCTGAGGTGCTACAGTACAAATCCACTGGTCCAGACTACTACAGATGATCAGGTATTATCCCTGAAGACTGTGGAACAAGCTCAGTGAGGAGATGAGATACTTAAATTTCCATACTTTTATCTTCTTTTCTTTATATAACTGCTCGTGGCGATTTATTATGTGCATATTAATGACACAATTAATATTACATTTTAACACTGGTGGTGGTTATGTCTAATGCTTTCCTTTGTTGTTCTATGACTCAATTTTTATTCCGATCTTGCAAAGTCTCTTCAACTATAGCTTACACAGTATGGTCCTATGTTAAGTAGTGATACAAAAAATGCTATAATGATATCAACAGTACCATAGTATTTCATTGCTTCCCACATTCTTCCTACTGCAAATGATAAGCGATAGTGACCCAGGTGAGACAGATCAGTGGCTTGGCTCTAATGACATTTTAATGGGAAACTAATGGGGGTTTCTGCAGACAGACCTCAGTGGGTTCAGTGTGAGGTCAATGAGGCATGAGAAACAGACTAATTGCTGCTTCATAAAGGCTGTGTATAAAAACAGTTATTGTTCTGCTCGACCCTCCCTGGGAGGTGTTTTGCTCCGGGTTGAGGTTTTATGCTCATTGCTGTCGGGCTGTGCTCACTGATGCAAAGACTTAAGTTTACTACATGTAATATAACAACATGCATCTACAAAAATCATTTTTAATGGTTCTGAATGGGCTGATGCAATTCTAACACCATTCTACTTCCTATCGTTTCATCTTTGCAGGTGCTGGAGAATATCTCAACTATCTTGGGTGAGAAGTGGGGTACACCCTGCACTGGACACCTGTCAGTCACAGGGCTGTACTTTGATTTGTTCTTAATTAAAAATATGATTTGAAATGGAAGAAATTCAGAAAAAAAGTAGGTCATTTGAAAAAGGCTTTTTGAACATCCTTCCAAAAGACCTCACATTAGCTTTTCTCTCATCACAGTGTGTGCTAGTCAGTGGATTTGAGTCTGAGGCTCTATTTTAGGGCTTGAACATCACGAAAAGTGCAGCTCAATAACTCTCAGGACCATCTGGTCCAACTGCCAACTCTTGAATATGTTCAGAAATATGAATTTAACTTTAAACTAGACATCATCATAACCTGCCTGTATATCTGAATGTATTCATTTTGCAACTCTGCACATTTTGGACAATAACATTTTCCCAGTTTCCCTTGTTTTTTCCCAAACTGTAGTGTGTCATTAGGTGGAGAGTCATGTATTTGAGGGGGACAAAATAAGGAATGTGACATTCCCTGACTCTTTTACATGCCCACCAATAATGTATCTATTCTATCTAATCTATTCTTTCTAATCCCTTCCCAGATTTAAGTGTGGCACAGGTGTACTAGACATGCACAGAACTGTGATCTGTGCCTGATTCAGGGAAACAGTCTTTTATTTTGGTATTCTTACTTTGCATTTCACCATAGGATTGGTGAATTGTTGTGTTTATGGATGGCTGCTCAAGTGTCCACAGTTTTCCTAACAGAAAAAGGACTGCTGCTTTCTTTCATGGTTGAATGTGTTTGGTGTGAGGGAAGGGACATTACATGACTACTCTGTCAAAAAATGCAGTCACATGCAGTTTTCAGGGAACTAGGCCTCTCCCATCTTCCCCTCCCTTCCAGTAGAACGTCAGAAGTGCAGTCTGGAGTCACATCTGGCAATGTGAGATATGTCAGACCTGACAAGCTGATACGTTTCTGTTGTGGATAAATATCAGTGTTCTTGTCTAAAGTAGCCAACAACCACTAACTCTGATACTGCCTTATATGTGACAGCAAACTCTAAAACATGGTGAAATGAAAGTGTTTGGTGCCATGAGGGACTCTGGTCACTCACAAGGACACCTGCCCAGTTCACTGCTGGTTGTCTTTGCACCACAGTCCATCTTGTAAGAGCCAGTATTTTTCCTCATCTTTGCCTGTTCTTGGCACTTTGGATATCAAACACACTCGTAACTATAAGTGGTCCCATATATGTGCATTCATGTGAATATTCAACCCCATAAGTGCAGAGGTAGAACTCCATATTCATTATTGATAAACTTTTACCAATAATTTTACCATATCTTAGAGACAACGCTACCTACTTAAAATTAGTCCAGATGTTATTGTATGTATATTTATTCATTATGTTCCCACACAGTAACTCCCTGGGGACACCAATTTAAAATTGTTCTTTAATTTTGAATTTAAAGTAATCGCATTTCTAATGATACACTGATTATTCCAGCCAGACTGCAGTAAACACATTTTAACTAAGAACTAAGAACTAACTAAGAACGTAACAGCTGGTCCACTAAATGTTGCCAGAATATTATTAAAATTGAACCTGTGATGTCAAACTGAATTCAGCACAAGAATAGTCATTTGTCATTATCACTGTAATGCAATAAGAACAACAAGCACAATGCAGGTTTGCTGCAAGGTCAGCATGGGACTCACGCACAGCACAGACTGTGATAATGCCTTTTTCTGTAAGAGGTCAGCTGGTGAAGGAGACCCCCTGGGGGAGTGTGCGTGTGTGTTTGCAGGTATTTCACCGTGCTTTTCTTTACTCCAACCAACCAACAGTAGTTAGCATGGCCGTTCTGTTGGAAGCTTAAAGCTATAGTGTGGGGTCAGAGGCCAGGCTGCGGTTAATGCTGTCCTAAATTGCCTTTCCTCTGAGATTTGCCCCCATTGAGGCACCTGAGAAAGGTGGGAAGGTCACGCTGTGAGGAGCGGGATGAAGGAAGTGGATGGCAGACTCAGAGAAGCACATTCAAGGCCAGTTAACTTGTCCACTATGCTGACTATCACCCTACTTACAACTCCTGTGACAATGGAGTGAATTCTGCAGGCTGCGCTATTATCTGTCTCTCTGAGCCGTATTCCACTTTGAAGGTCACCTTCTGTATAATTTCATAAAGGTTAAGATTAAGGATAGCCAGACTGTATAGTCATTTTAATGTGCCTTCTCTGTCCGCAGCTGTTAAAATTATGAATGACTTGTTATATGTGGCTGTTTTCTGTAATATTGGAAATATTTTGAACATTCTTTTTGTTTGATATATCATTAGCTCATTTTACTAATTCTCTTCTTTGCTGAATCACTTGCTGTATGGTCAGACTAAGTGCATGTATTCTTTGATTTATTTGAAATGCATGTTTTTGGTTTCAGCATTGCTTCAACTCTTTGGTAGGTTTAGGCAATAAAAACCTTTTGATTTAGATTAGGAAAAGATAGCCTCTTCTTAAGCTCCATGTCACTGTTGAGATTTCTGTTTTAAACCAATACCACCATCTTTTCTATCCTAAACCCATAATAACTCTTTTTTTTATATATATATTATTTTCACGTTCTCATTCTGTACATTGTTTTATATAAATATGGACACAGCTAATCTAACATGTTTTTAATATTTAGAACTCTTGCTTCATTGCAAACTTCTGAACTGCTATTATTATTGTTAGGCCCATGAAAACATGTTATAGTCAACGATTTTATCTAAACTGCTGCATTTAAATTCAGACTGTTTAGAATATAAGTCGCACATGTACCAATCCACTAGATGTTTCAGCATCAGTTAATTCAAACAATTCAGCCGTGCTGAACTGAAATCGGTCAATAAGTTTACTATCTTCATGTCTGTCCACGGGAAAGTCTCTCATTCTCTCATTACTCTTTCATGCTTGAAAGTCTGCTGAACGTCTAGCCCTTATATTAGATCTGCCATTGCATCATTTTTATTTTCACCTTATCATTCTTGTTGTATGTCAGTGGATTGCCTCTGTTCTCTTGCTCCCGTCTAAAAAACGCTTGTTGTAAAGTCTATTGCCTATATTAAATGCTCCGTTACACTGAGGATCAGTACAACTTGTTAAAGTCGTTACCATAGAAACAGCATAGCTTTAGACTTTACTCTTGCACAAGACCATGTATGGGATATATGCCCAGTCTTTACAAAAAGAAGGCTTAAACATCAGCAGCCTAGTCATCGATAGTTCGGTTCGATCACTTTTTCCCACACCAGATACTTTTTATTTTCAAACGTATGGTCTTCAGACACGGCTGACACAAGTGACATCTCTTGAGGGAGTTCATTCGAATTCACACAGCTCTCTCTGGAGCCTGAAAAGGTTTAACACAACTTTTTCCACCTGACCACTAAAACTCCAAAATATCTGGAAACACATTCTGATGAGTAAAAATGGCATCATTCCACATTTTCTTTCAGGAGGAAAAATAATTCTGATACAGCTAGATACTAGCTTCATGTGATATTTGATATTTGACATGCTTTGCTCAAAACAGTATGCTTATTTGTTAAATGACGTGAATGAAAATGAGCAGGTCAGGTGCAATCACAAGGTGTATATTTCACATAAAATGGCACACACAGTAGCTTACCACTACTATCTGCTGACATTTTCAGCCCTCTTAAAAGAGATAATCTATTTAATGCCATGTTCTAGCTATGTTCAGATGATGCTGTATTTTAGCCTACTATCCACATATTGTACGTAACCATACAAATCGTATACAGTGTTGTATTAAAAAATAAGGCAGAGCTGAGTGTAACCTTGCACGGTGCATGTTGTCTCCATGGAATTGCACAGTTCTCCCTCCAGTGCTCTCTGCATTCACTTTGAAACTAACAGAATCAGGTCTACAGTGTTAAATATTTCATCATACCTTTCCATGTAACTGTTATCCTGCCACAGCAACCATGAAAACTCAAGAAAGGAAAAGATGCCGGTGCAAGGAGACACCTGGCTGACATGCATTTAAATCTTGTTGTGTGTGTGGGAGTGTGTTTACCTCTCTGCACTGTACACACTCTAAACAGTACCACATGTCATAAAACGCAGCAAGGAATTAGAGATCATCACTCTGTAGGCAAGTGACTTGTATTCATCTTTCCATTGAAATAGCTGAAATGAAGTGATGATTGGCCTTGTATTCCATTCAAAAGTCAAAACTTCAATAGCGGATCAGCTGAAAAGAAGCCCACAGAAAAATGCCACAGCGGTTGACCTCGTAGATGTGGAAATGAATAGCAGACAGTGGCACTGATCCTTAGTGTAATTTGTGGGGGGCCTACAAATGTGAGAGTTGAGAAGAATGACACTGAAAGCACCTTCCGTCTGCACTATGGAGCAGAAGCCATTACTGGCTATACTGTTGTCAGCCGTTCAGCATCAGCTCCTTTGAGAATGAGGCTTTCAATCAATGTATGAAAAGCCAGTATCTCTGTGGAAAGAATGAGACAGAATAACTCATGACGGGGGCAGCGGCAGCAGGCGAGTGAGTAGGTGTTCAAAAGCAACTGTCTAGAAGGAATTGTCTCGTTTTTATCCATGCCATCGACCTCACTGCATTGTTTGTGGTAACGATAGTTTTCTTAGTGCCGCTGTCAGGCATATTTACAATGATGATACTACTGGGAGAAGGTAGCTGGACTCAACTGCATTTTTGGGTGGTGTTATTTTCCACTATTGCTAAGAATTAAAAAACACCCTTAAGGTTTTTTTATGTGGCAATTGATTTTCCAGTATTTTTCAAAATCAAGTTGTAGAGACATAAAAATATATGAGATGCATGATTCACTGCTGTGGATATTTCCATAAAATGATGAAATAACAACAGTGTAAATGGACATGTTGTTGATACTTTGATGTTTTTTTTTTCCAAACTGATGTTTTATTTTGAGTCTTAAAGTGCTTTCAATTAAATCATAACAGCTATTGAGCTAACATGATTCATCTTTTGTGACAAGTAAAAGTTCTTTGGCTGATAAATGGTCTGTGATATGGTGTGGCACTTTTAAAATAGTTAATAAGGGGACCTTGATTAGAGATTGTTTTGTCTGATTATTCTCCTGCTGTACTGAAATGAATAAAAACACTGGTTGGAAGGTTTGAAAAACAAAAGCAAAATACAAGCCACTATAATTTGGGCAATGGTGTGTAGCATTGTAAATAACAGATAAATATGCACTACCTTTGTAGCAGTAATCAACACATACTAAATAATGTCTTGAAGAGGGCTCCTGTGTCAAAATCTACACTCAGTACCTTTAATACTCCGGTTTAATGTTCCAACATAGAGAGACTGAGCCCAGCACTGAGCCCACGGTTAAAATGTTACATGTGGGGATCCTGGCCGTGTGCTTGATGACTCACAATGAAGCAAATAGAAATCCATTTATTTCATGAAGAGTTGAACACTGATGTTTCTCTGGGATCCAAAAAAACAACTGTTCAAATCTGATATATGTGCGGATCTATTTTGTTTCTGTGAATATGAATGTAGATGCTTAAATTAGTTTTTTTTTCATTAGTAAAAACAATGTGGCGACCTTATTTGTATTTCTAGTTTGTTCTGTAGTTTTTGTGAACTATATCTATAGCACCACCTTCACTTAATAATATTAATGATATTAAAAATATACTGAGTGGCAGTATTGTTTAGCTTTACATTTTTGTTGGTGCATTTTTTCATGGATGATTCAGGCACTTGCATGACCTACTCAGAGAGTCTTGATATGTCACAGTACTGCAGTTTTTAATCACCAATGATTTTAAGCAAAAGTCAGAAAATTTCAGGCCTGATTAAAATGCTCCTCATAAGGTTATTTTTCTGTTACACACACTGTCTGACATGTTTTTTGTGTACAGGCATTTGTGCCTCCATGTTTTGTCCTCCTTCCTGTTGTTCATACAGTGTGTAATTCACAACAGTCGCAGGGACGAAGGTGCCAGCCTGTTATTTGCAATGTGGGAGTTTTGAATAGCAGCCTACAAGGAAACAGCTGCCAGTTACTGTAGGGGAGCAGAGCAATCTAACTCAGCCCCCCTCGCTTCTGCCAACCACTCAGAGCACATAGTACCCCCTGCAGCCTGCTACATCTCTTTGGTATGTATTTACCCCTGACTCAAAAATATAGCATGACTAATACTGAGTTTTTACATACTGATATACTGCTGAGCAATACATGATATATAATGAGGAACAATATATGTGAGAGCTGACTGTCCTAATTTTTATTTTGAAGGTAAATTGAAAGATGTCTCTTGACTTCAAAGTCAAATTTAACAGGTGATGAGCCTACACAATTCCTCTTTAAAATCTCAAATAATCTGTTTTGCCCAGGATTTTGTCCTCCCACTTCATCATTCTGCTTTAATAAATCCATGCGTGTCCACTCCCAAGTGTTGACTTACAGGCTGAGAAGCACTAAAACACTTAAGAATACATCCATGAAGCAGAATATGAACGTAAAAGGCACACATTCAAAAGAATTGAGGAAAACAAAGACAAAATGCTGTATGCAAAATACTGAACTCCTCACACAGTCAGGCATTTGTCTTACTTTTACAGATTTGCAATGCCAAGCCTTTGCCAGCCATTTGTTTAGCTCTAGGCGCTGCTCTGTAGCTCAACTGACAACTCTAAAGGTAAATAATGATGCAGCTGATTTCTTCTGACGGGATCTGTGTCTCTGGTCTGCATTTGCATGTTTTATGTTTATTACTGCAAAAATGAGAGCCTGGGGTTTACTGTCAGTGGCATTTTACTTGGTCAGTTCATTACATGCACAGTGCAGCAGCTCTAAAGCCCCCGCCCTTCATTTCCATGAAAGTGATTAATACACATTTCTCCTGAACTTGCTTTCACCGTACAATATTTCATTGAATTTATGAAGAGTTGTACTTTAAAATGAAAAATGCACCATTATAAAAATATCTACTACATCAATATTGTCACAAAGGCTCTAAATTAATGTTCACAATAACATTTATAAACTCCCCCTCCCCCCGACAGCACGAAAACTCCCCCGTCTGACACGTTCAACTGCTGAATGAATAATCTCTCTAATATCAGTGAAGAGAAGAAACTAGCTGAAGTGGCAAAATGAGAGCATAAAACCATGTTTCACGTCAGAGCAGATTCCACTCTTTCCCTGTTTTCCTCTGTTCATATGGCATTGTTTTGCTACAGCAGCTTGTGAGAGTCTCAGCTTTCATATCATGCTCAGTTTAAAGCAAATGCCTTGGCTTAGCGTTAACAAGCAACAGTGTGGCTGTGATCATTGGCAGTGCATACTGTACTAATGAGACCATTACTGTACAGGGAAGAAGCCTCTAGGCCTCACAGATGTCACCGTTCCACATGTATACTGCTGTAATCAACAGTACAGAGCGGCTCAGTCACCTCAGATATTAAACAGATCTATGACGTGTGTTGTACTGTAATAATCAAATCTTTGGAAATCTATGAGAATTAAATGAGAAATAGCTTTTATTTCAGCATATTACAGATCTGAGCCTCTCAAAATGGCCTTATGCTGTAATATAAGATATTTATTTGATAAAACCCACATTTTTATTAAAATGGTGCAACTCCTGTTTGAAAAAATAGTGTCTTTACAGTTTGTACATGCTTTGCAAACGACAGAAAATGGTAATATAGATGAAAGATTACCCCATAGTAGACAAAATAATAATAGAGTAATAGAAAAATCTCTGAATCAAGTGTCATTGAGCATGGAGGGAAACCCTTCTCACTCTGATGTCCTAGAAAATACCTCAGCTATTAGTTCTAATTCATTTTGACAGACACATTTTGGGGGAAATGTAATGTAATTGCTGCCTGGATTACTTTCACTGGTGATGTGACATCCTTCCACTGCACAGAAGGCATAAACAAGACTGCAGCATTTGTAGAGCAGCTGTAGTCGCTCAGATACTAAAGCTCAGGTTATCTGTGTGACAAATCTGTTGGTTCATTTGATCAATTAAACCTTTGTTTGGTAACATGTACTACTAAAGCACAATTAACAACTGGCAAGGAAACGGATCGAAGATGGTTCCCACACTTTTATGCTATCTTGAAGCCTTTCAGAGTCTTTCAGAGTTTGATTTTTATCCTATATGTTGAACATTTCAACACACAGTGGCTGTTTAGCATCACATTTACTTCCTTCTGATGAATGACTTTCCATATTGTCTCTCCTTTGAGCTGTGGAGTGATGTCAGCTCTGTCTGCTGGTTAGTTCTGGATAAGAAGAGTGGGTCAGAGCTCTGAGCATGCAGTTGTTACCATTAAGAAATGAGCAATGACATTTCGGCTATAAAGTTAGAGTATATTTCCCCACTGTATATTCACAGTTCAAAGAATAATCTTAACATCCTCAGTGTTCGCTGACATAGAAACACATGAGTCTAATAGATTATTTAACAGTAGTGGTTTTAATTATTGACTGTTTTTGTGAAATCTTGCTTGCTTTCAGTTTTGCTCCATTTCACTACATATGATGATACCAACAAGCCTCTGTGTCAGACCTGAACTCCTCTAACATTAAGCCAAAATCCAAAGTGAATTCATTTAAAGTGCTTTACTATTAGGACATTTAAAACACATTATCTTGTGCTTCAGTCCCACTGTTCACAGCACACTCAACTGAGCTTTAAGCTTTAGTTATATCCTTGACTTTGAGATAACTGGAAAACTGTAATAGAAACCTTGAAGGTGCATCAGCTATCAGTCACTTAACATTGTTCTCTCTTCCCCCATTACACCAGTGACAACTCTCAGTCGTGGAGAGGGGCATTAGCAGGCGTCTCAATAAGGAGAACACAGCCCTGATCAGCTGTCTCTGTGTTCACACACATCTTTAACACCACACTGGAGATGCCACATACCAGTCTGCTTCAAAAGCCCAACTATCATCCCTGCCAGCAAATAATCAAGGTCCATTGGTCTTAATAACTACAAACCTGTCACCCTGACCCCTGTGGTAATGAAATCATTTAAGTGCCTTGTGCTGCCACACCTTAAAATCATCACACACCCACTCAAGGACTTACTGCAAAATGTCAACAGAGCCAGCAGGTCTTTAGATGACGCAGTGAACAGGGCCTTCCTTAATCATTTTGAATTCAGTGCTCTAAAGACAGTAGAGATGACTGTGGGTTACAGAGAGAACCCTGTCTCATGGGCCCCCATCACTCTATGTGAGCTGATACTGTCTTCTCGTAACACTTCCTGAGGACCATCATCACCGAGGACTTCAAGTGGCAGCTGAACATCAGTTCCATCACCAAGAAGGCCCAGCAGAGAATATACTTTCTGCAGCAGCTAAAGAAGTTCAGCCTGCCAGAGACAATGGTTCTACGCCTACTGCCATCAAGTCCATCCTCTTCTCCTCCATCACCATCTGGTAAACTGACCACAGCATATCTGTCAGTCTGTGGACGAGGTGATTGGCTGCACTCTGAGTTGAACAGAAAGGATTATGGCTGACGCCCCTCCCCACCATGGAGGAGGCTGCTTTCTGTCAGGACCTGTAACGCCACAGCACTTCCACTCTGCAGCTGGTCACATCACTCTGCCCAGGACTCCTACTGAGTCTTACACGGTACCGGTCCGCGGCCCGGTGGTTGGGGACCCCTGCAGTACAGAATGCATTTAGCTTGTCATATTTACATCTTATAAATCTACGAAGGTTTGAACTTTGAGAGTTTAAACAAGAGAGAAATGTGAGAAAATATTAATGCCTGTCTGAGAAAAGTGTATAAAGTGTGTGGTGAGGGGTTTTACATCCTTAAAACATTTAATAATTGGTAAAAATCCTACTTGCGGATTCCGCCTATTGCGGGCTATTTCTGGAATGTAAATAAACGAGGGAACAATGTATGTTGTATATGTACATTATTCATAAATACATTTTTTAAGTATCCCTCTTAACCCTGAGTGAAAAAGATCCAGCCATTATGACAGCTACTTGTTCTGACACTTAATAATAGTCATGCGACATCAAAAATAACTTTAAACCAAAAAAAAAAAAAAAATGCAATTATAACAACTGGATCATCTGATACAGCTGAAATCACGCCAGGCCCACAGCACAGAGTGAGGTGGTCTGGTTTATTCAATTCTCCTCCTCTCATTTGCCCTCGTCTTCATTCCTGCCTGACCAAGATTCTGGCTTTCCCTGGCAAGATTTCAGCAGAGCTTGGTCAGCTCCCCAGGGCAACTCTGCTTATCTTTGGATATAGATCCAAAGACGAGGACATGAAACAAGGATTAAAATCACAGCCTTTATTGACAATTGCTGTTTATCTCTTTGTTTGCCTCTTTTTCTTCTTCACACATATTTAGACTTATATATACAGAGGCATACAGCTATTTTCTTTGCTTCTGCCACTGAGCATCAAACTCTGACCCTGCTTCCCTCCTTCACCCAAACAGCTCTGCAGTTGTGCAGCAGCAGTTTAAAAGAGAGCCAAGCCTGTCAGAGTCCTAATTGTTGTGGAGAGGCCCTTGGCTCTATATGCACAGCAGACGCCAGCCCCAATTAGACAGGTGTATACAGGCTGCCAGTGCATAAGAGGAGAGCGGCCAGGCCCTATGTTTTGCACAAACACTGGTTCTGCGCCACCGCTGCTGGATCGATGCGGCTCTGGGACTCTGAGAGCTGGCTGTGCAGAAGGCAGCAACGGTGGCTTAAAATAAGCCTGAGAAGAACAGATGAGATGTTGACGGAGGAGGAAATGAGAGATTGTCTGGAAAATGAGGAGAGGTTGATGCTGATTACAAACACAACTTGTCAAAGCCAGCTGAGTCATTGTTTCCCAAGTTACATTTTGACAGTGAATAGACGATCAGATGGCAGCCTGCACCATCACTGAGAGTGTATAAATATAGAAGCACGAGGAGAGCTGAGACAGCTTCTCAAGCTGCTATGTGCATTGTTTTATCATACCAGAACTGACATATCTATCTCAAATCAGTTCAAGATCACTCAGTATATTCTTTTTTTATTTTGATACCAAAATAGAACCATTGTACAAGCTAGAGACGTTTCAAAGTAGTGTATAAATACTAATCTGTGTAACATCATGAAAACTACATATCAATAAAAATACAAACCCATCCATAGTGTAATGCAGTCCAGTATAATAGGCCTATGATAAATATTCATTGAGTGAAATAATGTGATATTTTGAATCTTTTGTCCATGATGTAAATGTGGTTCAGCAAAACACCTTTAAATGTAATACACAGCAGTACAATACCAGAGCACAGCATCTTATTAGCTGAACTGAGATAAGGTCTGTAAGTGAAAAAGACATTACATTGTTCATGTGTTCATTACATATCAGACAGATTTTTTATGATTTTATAAACCTCCTTGGTACTACACACCCATCCACAACTCCACACCTTATTTTTTCTCCCGTACTACATGAAGGCAGTGCTTCCTGAATTGGCACTGAATTTTGGCATTGAGCGATGTGAGGTGTTTTTTGTCAAGTACCAACATGAGTCCTATGAATACTGGGCAGCCTTCCCCCAAAGCATTTGGTCCATAGCCTCAGAAACCAACTGTTATTCCAATATTTGAAAAGTTAGTTTTCTGTATGTGTACACCATGTGCACACAACACTGAAAGAAATATAAAAGTTAGACATGGTCAGACACCAGATCTGTAGTGATCTGAAATGTAACAGAGACCAAAATCCACACACTGAACTGTGATTTGTGTGTATAATTAAACTTTTGAGAAAGTTTCAGTTTTCCAATGAAATAACTCTGCATCAATTATCCCAGTCCATGAATCCAACTGACTTTGGAGATCCTGTGACATCCCACATGCTAAAAAGAAATTGCTACACCAACAATCTGGGCCCCCAGAGGGTCTGAGTCCCTGGGGCTGTTGATCATTTTACTTGATGGCTATCCAGCCTTGGCAGTTATAATAGTAACTGATTAACTGTCAGACAGGGAATGTAAAATGAAGTGTTTTATTAAACTGAGTGTATGATTTGATATGTAGCAAATATGCTGTTGGTCACCTCCTGCTCACCACTGTCCATCAAATCCTCGCTTGGTGCTGTCAGTCAGCGGCAGTTACAGGCCCTATGGGTTACATGATTCATTGATATTATTCTGAAACAGCCAGCAAGCTGGTAAAGTGTTGTTAAAGCAAAGGCAAGGCTTTTAGACTAACAGAACTAACAGATTGGCCATTGATTTGCAAGAAATATCCCCAGGTGCCCTGCATGTAATGTTGAGTGATAACTCCAACATGACAGCTATCAATTAGACTGTGCTGAGTGTTAACGCTGAAGCCAACCTGGAAACTGGGAAATACTACTGTGAATTAAGGTAGAATTAATAGTATCTGTGAGCAAAAATGGATTTCGAGAATGTTCTGTTGTGAGACATGTAGCTCATTCTGCGACTATTCGCGTCATGCTGTGTTATTCAAAGACCAATACAGCAGAGAGCTGAAGCAATGTTCAAAGATGACAGAATGTGGGATGTGATTGTGACACATAAAGCAGGTGCAGTTCAAAGCACATCACATCCCATTTGCATCCTCTCTAATTTAACTTAGAGGGGCTCTGTCATGAGAAATCTCAAACAGGGAGGAGACAGAGATATTGTAAAGCACATGAATGCAGCCTTCAGGAACCAGCTTTGACTGACAGAGACGAGGGTAAACACTTCACAAGCGCGTCGCTCACTTCAGAGGGACTGTTATGCAAAGAGGGGGATAGATGGAGAAAAGGGAAAATGAGAGTGCTCCACCCCTCCGCCCCCTCAGCTCCTCTCAGGAGGTGTCAGAGCTGTGTGTAAAGAACCCAGCGCCCCATTTCCTGTGAGAGGGAGTAGCGCAGAATTTTGATAACACTCATTTCCAATTGAGCGCTTCAAAGAGGAAAAGGCTCGGAGACAATTAGACTGAGAGCGTAGCCTCGGCACCCTGAATAGCCCTTGATGAGAGCAACGGGCAAGTTTGGATAGGTTAATCAGCCGTAATCGGAAAGCAGGTGTTGAACACGCAACCTTACAATCCTCCACCCCAAATTATATGATCGTCACATTCACAAAAGTGCGTCTTTTAATTAAACACAGTGTCCTTTCCCGCTGTCTTTTCCTTATTCAAAAGCGTGAAGCAGCGCTGATTGCATCAGATCAGTGACACCGAGAACAAATTGCTTTTCTGCCGTGGCAGGGATGATGAAGGGGGTGGGAACGGGGTGTGCATGTGTGTATGTGTGTGTTGGGGGTTGGGGGGTTGTTGGAGGGGGGGCTGATAAGGAGAGAGTGTTGCTTATCACAGGAGAGGCACGGCGGTGAGTTTAATCTTAAGATGATGCAAAAATTATTTAGCAAAAATCATTGTCTCAAGTGGAAGGAGTAGGAGGAGGATAAGAGGTTTCACAGACCGACAGCTCACACACAGGTCAAAGGTTCAAACAGCAACAAGTGACCAAAAAAGCTGTCCTTAAAACATCTAGCTGTTTTGCTCATTTAAAGTTCGAATCTATAATAAAAGTGTTTCCTAATTTAACTTTTAATCCGAAATTCTTACTGTGTAAATGTTGTGTAATGGTTATATTCTAATTAACAGCTGTTTCTAGGACAGAACTCCACACTGCAACCACTGCAGTTTGTCCCTTGTGCAATCATCTACTAATTGAGTGTGATCAAATACATCCACATACAAGTCTTGAGATGTAAACAATCTTTTTTAAGTTATTAGTTGTATTAACCACTTACAATTTAATCTAAGAGTGAACGTGGTCAGATTTTACAACAGGGTGCTGTTTATGAAGACATTTTTACAGCTACACAAATATTAATCAGTTCCAATTCCATCAATTCCATTAATCAGGAATAAACTTTACCATGTTGACCGTGTTAGATTAGCTTTTTAAAATGCATTTACTATTTAGTAATAAACACAAAGTACAATCATGCTAAGGGAAATTGAGACATTTCTGAACAGACTGCTTAGACACTGGTCTGCGTGTGAATTTATTGGTAAGTTTATTTATGTAGCACCTTTTTTAAATACACAAGCTCCATCAAATAGTGTCTTCCTAAGGTGTCTCTGTGAAAAACGTATAGCAAAGCCAGCAGAAAAAAGAGTGTATTGGTCTTTCTGACAGGCCCCAGGAGGAGCGTCTGTTTGATGGAGTCTGTTCAATGCATGATCGATACCTAACCAGAGTGACAGACAAGCTCAAAGAGGGCTACCTCTCCCTCCGCCTCGAATGTAAACATGCACTTAAAAAATAATTATTGGGGATGGTTTTGTCAAAGCTTATTATTATTATTATTATTATCATTATTATTATTATTAGTAGTAGTAGTAGTAGTAGTAGTAGCAGTAGCAGTGGTAGTAGTATTTATGTTGGTGGTGGTGGTGGTGGTGGTGGTGTTGTGAGGAAATACATTTTTAGTAATTCAGTAACATTACATGCGGCACTAAAGCACATTATAGACTTTACAGATTAATTATAGAGTTATATAAAATTTAAGATATTTAAGATATTATTTTTGTTTCATCAGGTTAGCAAAAACAAATTACTAATACAGAGCCATCCATACATACACATAGGGGCTGACAGGGGCCCACAGTTCATTTGCCACCAAGTGGGTTTATCTGGCCCTTTTCTCAAAAACTCCCAAATTCCTATTTAAACATTTAATCCTGATTTTTTGATGACTGTGTAAAATAAATATAAAATATAGGGAAACACACACACACACAGACAAATCAATGTGTGTGCTTATGTTAAGATCATATTCCTTACTTTGGCCAGCAGCGCTGAACAATGCATTCCTTTTGAACCTGAAGGCTCTGATACATGTATGTGTGCTGAGTTGTGGCTGTTGTTTGCCTAAAATAAAGCCCCTTTAGCTCAGTCAGCCTTGTTGCAGCCATTAGTCTGAGGCAGCTCTCCCAGCAGAGCTCTGACAATGATGACAGGCAGTGGCAATGCAAGCAGGCCCCGGGGTTGGGACTCTGGGGGCATCGCTTGCTCTGGGTTAGCCAGGGCCAACGCATTTATCTGGGCAGTAATCTGAAGGAAAAAGGACAGAATGCCTGACCCCAAAACCTCAGGGACATCATCATCAACAGCTCCTATTTCAGGTTCACCGTAACTCGCTGTGTCGCTCCACGCCTGCTCTCAGACAGCACAGACTGCCGTGACCAGAGAGAGAGGTGAACTGATGAAAGAGCAGCAATCAGCAGTGAGTGTAGTGGCTACAGTAAATCGTTAAGGAGATGCAGGACTGATCACTAACATATCTAAGCTCTGAGCTGAAACGGCACCATTGTCACCTGACCCCGACTCTATCTGCACAGAGATTCACTGCAAACTGGAGATACTTCTTCACCATGATGACTAGCACATTTGCCATGCTTTAAAGTGCAATGGGGTTACTTTCATACAGGTAGTAATGTAATGAAGCACTGCAGTTCTTCAACATGAACATACAGTTTGTTACGCAAAGATTGCAAAGCTTAAAGGACCAAACCAATTCTATTAAATCTTTCTTAGCCACAAGGGTGGATTACCAACTGCTATCTCTTCTCTGTTTTTACAAATAAATACTACAACACTGTGATAAAAGTGAATCAGAAAAAATGGTCAGTAACTCCCTCAAACTTTGCTATATTTTCCTTTTAATTTATTATTTTCCCAACTTAATTTCCAAAACAAGTATTACTTCTGGGAGCATGTATTAGATATCAAATTTAGATTGGCAGTCACTTCTCAGCTGTAGTGCTCGACACCAGTGAGTCCCCCAGGGCTCTCTGCTCAGCCCCCTCCCATTCACAGAGCACAATCATGACTGCAGTACCCAACATGGAGAGAACGCTGATGTATTTTTTCAGAAGAGCAGTGGAAAGCTTCCTGACTGGATTATTACACATTGTCCATCCTGCTGCCATCTGCCAAGCAATACACAAGTATCTGCTGTCACAACACCAGACTACACAGCAGCTTCTTTCCTCAGGCTGTGAGACTCTTTCATTCATCCTCCACTCATAAATGATTGTTGATGATTTGTTTACAATCCTGTGCTCTATCATGATAAATAAACCCCTGAACACCACATAGATTTTCTTTATTTATCTATTTATTTTATCTATTTATTTATTTATTCATTGACTTATCTATTACGCTCTTCATCTATTGCATGTCTGTCTGTCCTGGGAGAGGATCTGTTCTCCTTTTGCGATTGTGATATTGGGCTAAAAAACAGAAAATGACTTAACAGACACTAATTTAGTTGTTATTTTGTTCACTTTTGTTGTTGGCTTAAGACCCATTATTAATGACTTGACTCATACTGACTCACCAGCCAGAGAGGTTTTTCTCAACCTGTCAACCTGAGTTACTCGTATTAATGCTGATAATATTGATGATGTCTAAAGCGTTGTTAGTTGCAGCTTATAAATCCTTTATAATCGGTGTCAAACGTGGCACCGATTTTTTACGCCTCCCTTTCTGATCATGTAATGTGTATGTTTATGTGTGCTTTTGGCACAGTGCGTAACTTGTGTTTTGTGATTATACAGTGCACTGGTATTTAACCCTAACCGCCACCCTGTTTTCCAACCCAAGTCAATACATGTCTTAGCCATGCTCATGCCATATCTTTTTGACAAATAAAAAAACACAAGATTACCATCAGTTATCTTAAACCTCCACCATCAACTTACTACAACAACTAAACCATCTCTATGAGGTGAGCCGAACTGCATCTGCTGATGAAGGTTATGACATGTGGCAGAAAGCTCTGTACTTTGCTCTGTACTCTGTCACATGTCCACAACTGCTATTTCCAGGGCCAATAAAGAGTAAAAAGTGTTACAGTGTGACATTTTGGATTTTGTCCCTGTTAATCCACACCTTTTCAACACTAGTGTTAGTGCTGCAGTGATGTAAGAATCATGCTGGTTGATATTCCACAGCACAGCACTGTCAAAAGAAAGTATGAGCAGTGTAAAATCAGAATCTAATGTTCATGTATTTCTCACCATGTGTTGGGCCCCACTTTTGTTTTCTAGTTTGAATTTAGTTGAATCTAAAATTCTTTAACTATTTTACAGTCTATGTTTTGTGCTGTAACTACAGGTGACTGAAAACTGAAAACAAATTTTTAAATGATTTCTCAGCGAATTTCTAAGAATGTACCGCAAATAGACATTCAGCTGTGACTATCAGTGGCAAAGAGGAAGTTGTGCTGGTTCCCACAGTGTGTGTATGGTACACGTGTGCTCTGCTTTGACTGATTTACCACCCTGAGAAGTTGGAGTGCATTTATTATGCAAAATGCTCCGATCAGGTTCACAGGGTTAAACTCTGAGAGTGAACATCATGTCTGCTTTTATGTCTCTTGTGTTACTGTTGTACAGCTATAAATGCAGATCCATTTGAAATGCTTGTTAACGCAGCAGACATGAAGATCACTGTGAGGCTTCTTGTCTGTGCAAATTGATTTTCACCAGACAGACATGAATGGAAGCGAATGGCTGCCTGGCAAGCTGAAAAACAAAGACATTCAGAACGCTGCCACATATTTTGGAAGATGGTCAGGTGTAATGTATTTCTGATTTGTACTGCATGGGATAAACCAGATTTCCTTGTAAATTGTGTCATTTTAAAACACATAATGTGTTATACAGAAACTGTCTGTCTTCCAGAGTGATCAGAGTTCAACGTCAGCTACAGACCATGACCCATGAAACAGATTGAACAAAGGACCGTCTCTACCTTCTCTCATTCTGCCTCCTCAAAGACAGTCCATTTATTCCATGCTAGGTTTATTTTATGCAAGTGAAGCTCAAAGAACACACTATTTTGTGCATCAGTGGCAGTGAGGATCTTCAAATCAGTATCATAGTGAGAAGTGGCAGCCAGACGAAGAGGCTGCAGGGTCCTGGCACTGCTGATTACAGGCCAATCAGGGGCAGGGTGAAGGATGGTCATTGTTAATATTAAGTATCACTTGCCTCGAGTGATACTTGTCTGTTTGAGCAGGAATAGCATCTCAAGCTGATTGATCTTAACAGTGAACAAAAACAGAACAGTGAGGAGACCTACTGTACAATCACAAAATGTGAAGAGGTGACAGACTGGATACTCTGCCTTGTGTATGTGCTGTATATGAATAAAGCATAGGGGTCTAATGCTAAAAAATGTCAACAAATTTGCTTTGCTTTCGGTTTTGAATATTTCATTCACTATAAGGATCATATCTGTCTTCGGTGAGAAATTAGAACATGTGACAAGGTGATTCAGCATGGAAAGATGTCATTGACTTTATGCTGTCCTGCTGCAGTCAGCGCTTGGTCATTTATGTTTATTATTCAGTTTTAAGAAGTGTAACATTTTTAATAGTTACACTCCAATAACTACCCTTTAACTGGTTCACTTGTCACTAACAGAAGAATTAATTGAAATGAAAATGCAGTGCACACCAGCAGCTGTCCTATCTAAAACTGTTTTATCTTATGTGGTGCTAAAGAACCGAAAGCTCTGGGTTGTTGTACTGTGGGCAAGTTTCATCAGGGTGAATGTCAGTTCTGAGTTATCATAAGAATTGGCTTTCTGAGGCAGATGTCACAAGCTGTGTGCAAAGGAACTGCATCCACACACAACTCCATTGTGGAATGATGCTCTCCTGATGATGTTACCATGTAAATGTACAAGATGTTAATGTACATTAAATAATTGATTTATTGTTTGGAAGGTGAACTCAAAGACAGACTGTTATACATAAAAAGATACATTTGAAGATACCTTTGTATCTTGACTTACTCCAGATAAACTTTAGAGTATATTATTGCACAGAAGGACAACAGCTGATTTTGTCCTCCATCACCAACTTTAGAAGTGAGCAGGAGGAACAAGAGGAATGATTAAAGTGAGCAGAAACGGCTAATAAGGGCTCCAGTGCTTTAGCAAAAACAATTTCAGGGTTGCCGGGCTGTGGCTGCTGATGTAACATTATACACTTACTGATGACTTACTGACAGTTGCTGTTGGCTTAAGACCCATTATTAATGACTTGACTCATACTGACTCACCAGCCAGAGAGGTTTTTCACAACCTGTCAACCTGAGTTACACTTATTAATAGCTGATAATGCTGATGATCTCTAAAGAGTTGTTAGTTGCAGCTTATAAATCCTTTATAATCGGTGTCAAACGTGGCACTGATTTTTTACACCTTTCTGATCATGTACTGTGTATGTTTATGTGTACTTTTGGCACAGTGCTTAACTTGTGTAACATTTTGTGCTCCAAGTGTATCGTCATTACCAAAATAAATCATCAAATGAAATGAAACGCGACAATTTAATCAAAGATGAAAAAGTTGTCAGTGTTTTTCTCTGTATGAGTCTATTTATCTAGCTGTCTCTCTTGCAGTGTTTTTACAGCCTCCCTCTACTGTGACTAATAACAGCAAAAATTAAACTGTACCTCAAAATAAAATCCAATGCTCCATTAATTTATTCAGTGATCCTGCTTGTAACACTCTTCTCATAAATCTACCACAGTTATATACTACATACAGCCGTACAATACATACTCTGTTCTGATTTAGTACACAAAAATTTTTCCCTTTCATACCAACAAAAGTGTGTGAGAACACAGTCGAGGTAACTACACAGCCTCAACACTGACTCCTCACCACAGCAAAGCATTTCTAAATGTCCGATTCTATATATAAAAGTCACCGCCTTTTAAAGAATCAACAGCACTAGTATTTGGACTAAATACAGTGAGCAGCTCAATCCATCTTCGTCACGACTAACTGTCTGCTTTTAGCACACACACACTAACATGTCAGCAGCCAAACTACAGACCTGAATGCACACAGCCAGTCAACACATTTTCTCTGATGTCTTGGCATCCCATGGTGATTATGCAAACACAAACACAGGCTTAAGCATCCGTCACAACCTGAATTACCGAGGTTGTTGAGTCAGCTGGTGTGCTGTGTCTCCACAAACATATCCAATTAAAAGATGACTGAGTTTGTCTTCAGATAAGTTTATTTCTTGTCATTTATCCAATTCAAAGAGGGTTTGCATGATATTAGGATAATAGTTTTAATGCAGCGTGAGAATTGATTTAATAATAAATCTCTGGGACTTAATTTGAAGTGCAAGGAAGGAGAAAATATTGAGTGGTTGTTCAAATTGCTGCAAATATCCAGGGAGACAGCACTCTAACATCACCCATGTTTTGTAGCCTTCTCTGTTTTGTCAGCAGATATGAATAATGCAGGGAGTTTGCAAAAAACACTCTCAGCCATTCCACTATTGTGACAAGAGCGCCAGGAGATAGGCTGCATTCATTTGAGCACCTCCAGTTTTTTCCAAGACTGGAAAATGACATTTTTATCAGCCTGTGTGCCCACTTGAGTTTTTTTTCTCCTTGAAAACTGAAAACTTAAGGCAAGGACAATCAGACTGTAAATGAATCCTCTAAGAAGGCTGAACTTTATTCGACTGATTTCTTTTCTATAGCATGCGTTTTGACTGATAACTTTAGCAGAGATTTAACAAAGAAGAACTTTGCATGTATTATCTGAGTGGAATGAGGTGTGAGCACACAGCACGTTACTGTTGGTGCTGATGAGTTCATCACATCACGGTGTGTTTTGTGAGCAGAGTCTCTGAGCCGTGTGAGCACATGGAGGGAGAGAGAAAAGAAAAGGCTGAGCACCGAAGCTTCTCAGACAAAACAAGACAAACATCTCCAAGAAAAACCTTCGTTTGGCCGAGACGAGGCGGGACAGCGCCTCTGCCATCAGCCTCGGGGAGAGGATGAGGAAAAACAGGGAGTCGTTGTATGGACTGCTCTTACCTTTAGCGCCCGTGTCCGTCAGCAGCGCCGCCAGCAGCAGCAGCAGAGCGCCGTGATCTCTGGCTCCCATCGCGCCCCGCGCCCGCCGCCTCTGCAGCTGGATGCTCCGCGTCCTCGGGATGAGCACTGAACACAAAGCGAGCTCACACGGAGCGCTCCTCCCGCGGCTTCAGCCCGGCTCAGTGACAGAGAGCGGGGCTTCGGTGCGCGCTGCCCCGCCTCCCCCCGCGCTCAGTCCTGCTCCAGCACCGCGGACAGCTCCGAGCGTCGGCCGAGGCGCGCGCAGGAAGCCGAGCTCAAGTTTGGAGAGCCGCGCTGACGTCACAGCACTTCACAGCCGCCCTCCTTCCTCCAGCAGGCACCCAGAGCACTTCACTTCATTTCAGAGATTTCTGATAAACATCCCACAGTAATGAGACAGTCCCAGCAGTCAGCACAGTACTAATTATTATTATTATTATTATTATTATTATTATTATTATTATTATTATTATTATAATAATTGTTGTAGTAGTAGTAGTAGTAGTTGAAGTAGTAGTATTATATGGACACTTGCTTTCCAGTTTATTAGGTGAGCATACAACTGCAATAAGTCTTACCTGCATAAAGGGTTTGTTTAAACTATTTTACAGAAGTGCTGACTGAACTGTAGGATCATTTTGCAGGCTTTGTTTGTGGAGAGGACTTTCTGCCACACAGTGCCTCATCTATCTAAAAAAAAAAAAGATCTCAAAATAAAATAAAGAAAATAATGTAATTGAGGGTGAGCATGGTGATCATTTCACATCACTTTTGAAAACTCATGGTGTGTCAAATAAATGTAGTGGTGTTATGTAAAGTTCAAGTACATTAAAACACGTACTCTGTGACATGAAAAACCCATTAAAAATGAATGTGATTAAAATCCGGAAATAGTCAAACCGGGTATACTAAGGTGCATGTAAACGTAATTATTATCCTTTAAGAAAATAAATGGCTACCAAAACTTTCTTTTTTCTTAAGTGAGTGAATTCCTTCTCCACTTATTTTCTTATTTTGCTGTCAACAAAGAAGAGAAATAGCTTTTATGCAGTTCATTTCCTGCCTTTTTCAAAATTACATCAGGACTGTGTGAGAAATATTTACTCTCTTGCATTTATAGGTAGATGAACAACAAGCTCCTCAGATCATTTTACATGAGTAAAGTGGAGTGTGTCTGTAAAAGGGTGGACTCAAACGTAGACAGCTAGAGACAGCGCTGATGTGAACCAAGATACACTTATTGGCTTACTGACTGTGAAAAGGGGCAGGTGAACAGGCAGGATGAGGAGGGGCAGGCAGGAGCACATACAGGGCAGGAAACATACATGATCAGGGAACTTACAGCAAACGAATACAGGAAATGAATGACAACAAACAGGTGGTGAACAAAGGACCAATGTATATACTGTGACTGATGGAGAAGTGGATACGGGTGAGGAGACTAACAGGTGACTGGTGAAAGTAATTATGATACAAGGGTAGGAAGTACAATTCTAGATGAGTTAGAAGAGGTAAGAATACAAAATAAAACAGGAAGTGTGCATGAGCAAACTGAAGACAAAGACAAGGACAGGACAGACACAGTAATATGAAATATAATGTGCAAAATGCTGGTGCAGAAAACAAAACAGTGAGGCTACTTTATTCTTACCTTAAAATTCAAAATACTGGCCTTACATACAGAGTGAAAAATATAAAATCATATGTTTGTAGGGTTGTAGGTTACGTTTTAAAAAGCCCAGTTTATGACCTGTGTGTTCACCATGGTGAGTTTTCCCACTGTGTGCAGGCTGGTTCTGGATGCTCTCAGAGTTTTAGTTAATGTTGGCAGCATTTTCTGGGTGTTCTCTGGTTTTAGCCAGTGTTATTCATGACAGCATCACATTTGTCAGTCCTCACCATATAGCCTTTTCTCTTGTAACATTAAAAGTGACACATGCTGTTGTGTGAAGGTGAGAACGACAAAGCATTTATATCTAATCTCTTGTGCGTCCAAGTGTTCAAGCTAAGCAGATAAACAGGGCTGAAGGTTAGAATGGATGAATGGATGTAGTCATCATCTTTATATTTAAGAAGGCTTTCCACTTGTGAAGTCTATTTAAACTTGTTAAAATTGTTAAAACTAAAAATTGTCTTATTATATAAGGTTTGTCATAATTAAGAGGTCATTGCACAAATGATGCATGCACTGTATTTCCTCTCTAATATCAACTTCTTCTGTGAAAGAAAAAAGGAAACTAAATGCTTCAAGCAGTCTCTCACAGAGATGAGGCTCACAGCTAAATGCTCATCAACATGTTCTCTGGAAAGGGCAGAGACATACAGTGGAGTATGAACAGTGGTCTTTTGAGGATTAATGCACAATTGCTGAATGCTGTGTTGTGTTAAAAATGTTTTCTGCTGACTGATTGTATATGAGCTGTGAGCTTCATCTTGGATATATTCATACATCCTGCCATTGGTGTGCCCTCCCTGCTTGGACGTGGTGAGATTGGGTCTTCTACCATGTTGTGCAGCAGCTCTCTATCACCACATTTTTTTCATCTGTTGGTTTTGAGTCATCCTACTGCTGTTCTGGCTACTTAAATCCCAGTGAAGGCCTTTGGGCAACCGATCTCCAGGCTTTTGCAGCCGAGGTGATCCACATTCCTCCTGTGTGTGTCCAGCCTTGCAGCTGCTTCCCTCACTAAAAGATGAGTCACTACGTCAATGTAAGAGAAAGTCTCCTACACAGAAACACAGTATTGAATCTTGAAACATATTTGCTGTGATTTACGCACCTTTGCTCACAGCAGAGAAGCTATTCATAGCTTCAGCACTCTGTATATAAAAGGCAAGTCATGCACAGGCATTACTCATCACACTGAGGGCCCAGTCTGCAGTCTTTTCAACCACATACATGTAAGGTCTGTTCACACACATTCAGTTACTGTAGTGCTAAAGTTCAAATATTATCCATCTGATGCATTTTACCTGGATTTTAATCCTATTTGTTGATATAAAACATTGTTGATGTAAATATACCTTTATAGCATCAAACATTTAAAACTTTATTTTACTACTATAATTGTTATCTAATGTGATGTTAATTAAAGACATTTTAAATTATTTTGGGTTCTTTTGAGGTTGGATTATACAACCATGTTTTGCATGAAAATGTATTTAAATTATTATTTTAAATGATTTCATCATTTTATCCATGTATCCATTGTCTGCTACTCATCACTGGGGTGCAGTGCCAGCAGCATAGGCAAGGTAGCCCAGGCTTTCCTCCATATGTGAGCACTGACATGCAATGTCTTGATGTTTTTTTTCCCTGCAATCACAGTCTTTAACTATACCATTGTTGCCATGTTCAGCTGTCATACATTTGCATATGAACACATATCAATCTGCACAAGCTAGATGAGTTGGTATGCACTCTTCTGTCTCCTTCCACTGATCAACAGTCAATGTTGGTTAGACCCAAAGAAATGCAGCGTTGTGCCAGGTAAGGAAGATGAACTCTTCTAGCGACTAAAATACTTACAAATTTACCTGTGCAAAATGTTTTATGAAGAAGGAGATGCACTATTAGCACACTATTATTCACCTTATCTACCGTTAGTGTACTACAGCGAAAGACATCACACACATCATGTGCATCTTGTATTTAATAATGTGTTCACTAAGTTTGATAGGCAACAAAGAACCAATGCTAAGATCTTTAAAGACCTAATCAAAATGTGTTTCTTACATACATCATGAGAGCACTTGAAAATAGTAGTTGTAAGTTATGTTTTAACAAATGCCATTTCACAGACATGCTGCACAGTCCAATAAACAGATCACATAACTCATTCTTTATTGCTGCACATCACTTAATATTGTATGGTAAAACATCTGCAACCATCAGGTTCTGTCTTTTAAGATATGGGTCAATGGAATAGTAATTTAGGCTTCAGGCTTCATTTCTTCAAAGACTCTTTCTTTGTATCTTTCTCCCTGCTTAAATCCACCTATGCTACCTATGGCTTCATTTCCTGCCTACTGTAGAGTCGTCAATGAATGAATCACAGAGTCAGGCACTGTCTGAGCTTTTCAAACAGCCAAGTCAAATATCAAAGCAACTCATTTCCTACTGAAATTTAAGTTTATCATGCAGAAAGAGGGAGGGGGGGATAGAGAGACAGACAGAAAACTGATAGTAATATCACCATATTCAGGAGTGTATTATGAAAAAGTGACATCAGTAAATAAAATCCCTTCTTCTTGATGTATGAGGCATGAGAAAGAAATCTAGGACTCACTTTTAAGTTCCAATTGATCATTTAGTGTGTATAGCTGAGACTGTTACCAGTGACAAAGCTGACAGACAGTGAAAAAAAGATGAATGTAAGAGTCACAATTAGTGAGAATGCTCATGTAAAGAAAAAAAACTAATTTAGGCTAAGAAATTTTGCCTAATGTAGTTTTAATGTTCATTTACATACCATCATCATCTTTTGTAATCAAGATGATCAAATTTCCCTTTTGGCACACAACCAATCACTTTACACCCTGTTCATCTACATAACACTGAATCATGAGCTTTAGCAGCAAGGCCCAGGCATGGCTGTTCGGTCTGTCCATTCATTCATGAAATTTGCTGTGGCCATTCATGGTTCCCAGAGGACATTTGTCATGGTACCACAATCAGACCAGATTTTCCACTTGTACACTAGAAATATTACACTCTATGGAGCAGAGTACATTTATGCTTATGCTAAGTATTAACCTTTCCATTTTAGACACTCCATGGGTTTTCATCTTCTGCTAACCAGTACCAAGACACTCGTTCTACAACTCTGAGAGACTAAAATATCACAGCAACTATCAGAATAAGCATTCCCAGAACTTTTCAAAAGGTGGGGAGTCAAAGCATAACTTGTCCTATCAGAGTATATTATTATTGTGAATTAATCATATAAAAAATATTGACAGGTCCAATGTGGCTATTTTGTTCATCTGTGTGTATCTTATATGTGATATTTAGTTCCTGTTTCTACACAACTTGTTAGTCAACTGTATCACACACCATTGGTATTAGGTGTTATGTCTGTGTCATCAGCTGTCAAGAGTCTTATTAGTTGCCAGTTAGTGTGGGAGAAAAACGGAAAGTTTGACGATCAGCAAAAGGGGCCAAACCAGCATCAGCACTGACTCAGCTTTTGCTCACTGGAGTAGGCTGAGGGAGTTTAAAGGGCTGAAAAACCACACTGAAGGGGGCACTTTTCTTCCTCTTCTTTCTTCTTTCAGCAAACTAAAGGTTTCATTAGCTAATCAAGAAGCTGCACCGACACTGTCACGTGAGATCAAGATCCACAACATAAATGCACAAACCACACCCCATTTATAATGAATTCAGCACTCTAACATGAAAAAATAATCACCTGACATGACTGGATCTGTTTGACTTCACTCCAATGGACCAGGAAATATGCAGGTTGTGCAACAAGGCAGCATGTGTTTAAAGCAACAGCAGCGTTGTGATGTGACTGCGGTGTAAGAGAAAAAACAAAATCACTTTTCAGTGGCATTCATGATTCCAAGCAGATGAATCCTACTGACTTTAGTGATCCCCTCTTTTCATCCAGCACCATTAGGAGGTTATTTTTTATATTTTGGGAAGCATCTTAACAATTGGGTGAAAAATAGATTTATAATTACTATAATCAGATCAAAATGTCAATAGATCCAATCCTACATTCCCCCAAGGATATCTCATATTCCAACTCTGTCTACTCCAAATTAGATTCAGATAGACTGGGCTTATCTCCCTATGTCCCAAGCATTGTTAAGTTTAGGTTATTAAAAATATTTGTTTAAGGCTAGGAAAAGATTGAGGCCTTGGTTAAATAATGAAATAGCATGACCACATGTTCAGTCATAAACACACTGAAAAGTCGCACAACAAAACAGATCTGCACATAATCAAAACTTGAGACTGTTGGTGGGGGGAGCTGGCCAGCCACTGTCATCCAGCCAAGCTCACTACCTTAGCAAGCTAGAACAAGCTAAATATGGTCACTCACAGACCAACAAGTTAACACAGACCATCAAGCGATGTAATTATATTCGTGCCACATCTCTGTGTAGTTTTTGGTCCAGCGGAGAAAGGTTACATAAAATTGGATGGTGTGACACAGCACTAATATTCTAACCATGACGGGGCTTTATTCTTCTCTTGTTCACTTCTGTTTTCAGGCAGCCAGGGGTGTATGAGACAGTAATTAGCAGGATTTAGAACAGGCAGTACACAGCAAATTGACAGATATATCCATTAACTTCAGATCAGAGTAAAGCAACTTTATTGGATGTGGTGTGGAGTGGAGCAAGTGGCTCGCTTTTCTTGCCTCCTAATAACAGCATCACATTAAGGCTCCTCTGCACCTTTGCTCTGGCACTGGGGCTTATTTGTCTTAATAAGCAATAGTGTCGTGGCTGCTTCTATTAGACATGTGGTCAGGCTGAAAGCATTTCCCTTCGGAACCAAGGATAGATTTCTCCAGCAGCTCTTCCTGAAGTTATTCCGGCAGTGCAGACCTGTCTGCCATGACAGTAGAATTAGGGGAAAAAACATCTAATCAAGGTTTTATTTTCTAGGATTTGCTGGGTATGGATAGTAGCCCTAATGCAAGTTGACTCTTGTTCTGCAGTAAGTATTATTAACTTGTTGTATAGAACATAGAAGTGTATATGTAACAATTGACCATCTTAAAGAAAGGTTATTCTCTTAAAAATATATTCATACTTCCAGCCACTTTTTTCCATCCACCTAACACAGAATATGACATTTACACAGATTAACTCTTCAGTTTTGTGGAAGAAATTATTTCACAGTTGCTTCAAAAATGGTGCAATAAGTTATTTTAATAAATGGGCTCATTCAGTATGCCACTGCATGTACCCACTGTATGCTTCCTGCTGAACAGTCCAGCCATGCTACTGCTCAGTGAAGAGAGGTCAGCTAATTTTCCTCTCTCTCGGCGGCATGACCAGGTGTGACCTGCATAGCTGAGGCTCTCTATGGTCGTGTTCACACTGCACCAAAACATGTCCCAGTATAGCTGTGTCTTTTCCCACATGTGATGCAGACCTGATGTTTGTCATTACTGTGACCAGCATGATGGTGCAGGAAGTAGTCAGCCTACAATGGAAAAATTCAGAATTCTTTATTTAGGCTCCAAGCAGAGAGGGTCACCACTGAGTGAAATATCACACACTTCTTCATTCAACAGAACTACGGGTCTTCTTGTGGGCACTTACATCTGACTTGCCACTCTCAACCTAAAAGTCCCCATTAAATTACAAAAGGGCCTCGGACTGCAGTCTGTACAACTGAATTCTCATTGTAATGAAAAGATAAAGCTGAGGTCCAGAAACTGGAACTCAGAAATCAAGCTAATGGAAAGAAAACTGGAGAAGGCTCAGATTATTCTGAAACTATCTGTAAAACCTGATGCAGGCAGTAAGGACATGCATGGCTTTTAATGGTACTGGACTACCAATGTTTATTGAAGATAGGCATGTGCAGGAAGTGCTACCATCATCACCTCCCTCTGCCCCTTTAAGTAAATCCATCCATCGCTTTAAGATCAGCGAGCAATTGGGAAATAATCAAATCAAATCAAAATCTTGATGCTGATTCTGCAAAATGTTTTTAAGATTAATGTTACTGATGCTGGTTATGCCGGACGAAATCCAGGTGCAGGGGCAAGAAGGAAGACAAAGATGAGTGGCAAGACTACAACTGCCCAGCAGAATGTGATACTGCTGTTAATCCTGGTAGTGTAAACAGAGCTATCAGAGCAAGCAGAGAGAGGGCAGAGCCGATTCATGATCATCCCAAACCTGCCATGAATGCTGGTCTGATTGATTGTTGCTTAAGCATCCCCTCTACTGCCTACTTGATATCTTGATATCTATATTTTTACGCTGCATATGTTGGGGAAAATGGGGTCAATGGGATCCATTTTCTTCCACCGATCTGGGGCCTGATTATGGAGACAGCAGGCTAAGCAAGGTGGTGTAGGTGTTCCTCTTCTCAGCAACACATTGCAGCTCCTCCAGGGATTCCAAGGCATTCCCAAGCATGATGAAACACATAATCCCTCCACTGTCTGACAAGATTCACTGGGCAAGGCAAGGCATAACACATAACACTGTCTTCTGATTCTACACCACAGTTTCCTGTCCCATTGCTCATGCCCAGAGGACCTCCAAAGAAAGAAGCCCAGGAGGCATACTGATTGATTCGAAAAACACCTCTACTGACTCTTTTCAGTGGAAATAACTAATGCAATTAGTTGAATTACTAAATAACAACCCTAACCTTTGCCGGAGAGCCAATAACATGAAAGCAGCTACCAGAAAGGAGCAATCATGGTAAAATTTGGATGTTTGGATGTTTCAGTCAATAGTTCAGTCAATAGTCTGACATTTCATCGTCAGGTTACCAGCAGCGCCAGCTTTCTAAGTGAAGTATGTTAAAGAAAATTTGACAGGGACTCCAGTATGTGTCTAAACTAGCCGTTTCCATATTCCAGTGTAACATAAAACTGCGTCTCATGTATGTGCCAGCCCCATTCTGCCAGTGTCCAATACTAAACTCCTGGTGCAGGACATAACTGTACATGCCTTAAGCATAAGTTCTTCTGGTGTTGTTACTATCACTTTTACTGACAGATATATTTGTTTACTTTTGCACCGTACTGATAATCATATACCAGTTTCTGTTGTTGTTTATATTGTTTATATTTTCTACATATTGCACTGTTTTCTTATTAATATTTCAACTTGATTTCAGAAAGTCTTAAAAACTGGCAATTTTGAATTTTGAAAATAGTCTGACATTGTAAAAATCAATTGGAGATAAAGGCTTTGTGTCCTTGTAGTTTGGGTAAGCAGGCTTGCCATTAGAGAGTCTACAGAACATGGATGTCGTAAGGTCCATTTTAGGGGGGGTTTAGGAAATAAAACTATAATAAGCATAAAAGCTATCGTTTTGATTCCCAGCCCTCACTGGTCACTAGTGTTGCGAGATGTGTGTAGCACCGATGTATATTTCAGTGAGCTCAGTGCGTGAACGGGAGTGTGTGTGTGTGTGTGTGACGAGCCGGTAATGGAAGGTGTGTGTGTGAGAAAGATGGCGACTGGGGCAGGTAGCGAGCAGCAGTGAGCTGTTATTAACAGTGGAGTTTGAAATAAAGCCCCGCCCCCGTCATTGTTAATTGCTTAACGTTACGTTTATGGAAGGTGCAATGAAATTTTTTCAGAGCACATAGCATTCTAATACACACTCCTGGGGCTAAGCCCCCCTATCACTTAATCCTAGTGACGTCCCTGCTACAGAAATAGTTTTTTCATGGCATGGTGGACACTGCGAAAATGAAAACAAAGTGTCTGTTGACTTTGACCAGCGCTTGCTCTCCTGCATTGGAGAACTTTACACTCTGGATGGTTGGATAGGTTTGGGAGATTTATATCTTTGTCTTGGAGGATTATTGACCTAGACCATTGTAAATGTTATTTCATGAGGGATGTCGGCTGAATGGCAGAGGCCAGAGAATGTTTGCGGATGGATGTGAAGCACTGGCTGCAACATGGAGACACTGAAAGATACTGATGATGAGGTATAGAAACTGTAGACTTTTCTGGGGCTGAAGGTGTGTGTAGATAGCTTAGCTGATTAGCCAGAGACTGCTAGTGAGACTGGGTGAGCAAAAATTTTATATGGGTTTTGTGCCTGATCCATTGCCATGGTAACACGTTTGCCTAACAGAACTTCTGTTCATAATATTGTATCATAAATGGATCACAGTCATTTTTGAAATTGCACGTGTAAAGATTGTTTAGATTGTTTGTGTAAAGAAACATATCACCATGTTTGACAGCCCAGTCTCAGCCTCATCCATGATCAAAAGAAACATTCTTCATGTGCATCAGTCAAGTCAATGGATGAAATGGTCAAAAACATAACCACTCATCTGCACTCGCCTCCGCTTCCTCAGCAACTGGGTATGTGTCTCAGAGAACAGAGACTGAATTGCAAGAACTTAATTTGAGAAATGGATGTGGGAGAATGCAGAGTCAAGATCAAATACAGTTTCTACAATCTCATAATTTTACATTCAGTTTCAATGTTTTTGATTTATCTGAAATCAGTTCCTACTGATATATCAGATTTCACATTGTACTAAATAAGTTCAGTTTGTTGCAGTCTTGCAAACTGAGCCGTTCAGATTTGAATATAATTGTTTTTACATTTACTTGCCAACATAACTGTTGCTTTGATATCAAAGGCTGGTGAGGTGAGAGCTTCTGCCTTGAAAACAAAGACATCCAACTTTAAATCCCTCCGCTCAGCTTCTAGATCTTCCATTCCAGCCACAGAGCCATCACAACAGTGCTAAATTTAAAGTCCTATCGTCTGTGTCTGATGGGGAACCAACGTGATCACACCTGGCAGGAGAAACAATTCTGAAGAAACGCTTTGCAGTGGAAAGAAATGTTTCACATGCAATAAAAACAACAGAAGCAACTTCTAGCTTATTGGTTACAAACCTCATTTGTTTTACACAAATACAATAATGTGCAAGATGTTTTTTTCATTTTGCTGGGTTTGCTGCTGAGGTGCTTCTCTGAGAAGTATTAAGTGGTTATGCTTTGAAGCATCCCAAAGAGCATCATGGTGTCACTGTTTGTATAATCTATAGAAGGTCAAAATGACACTGCAGAGCTGCTGGTAGTTAGTAAGTTAGTTAGTTAAATATGGAGCTTGTATTTATAATCTGGATAGAATATGAGATCTGTGACTTTTTTCTGTAGATATGATAAAAGTAAACCTTATCTGAATGTGTCATTGCACTGCATATCCTAAACCATAGTGCTTTGATATCTAGCAGTTATCAACACAGTACATTTTCCATTCATCCTTACATTTGTCATATTGCTTTATCACTGAGTTATGGTGCTCACTGCTAACAAAAGATAATCTTAAAGTTCACTTGTTTTCTCTTAGCAGAGTCCACATATTTCAGGGAATTTATAGTAATAATATCAAATATGTTTTATTTATAAAGCTTTTTTCTTAGCAACGAGACAAAGTGATTTACAGGGGAAAGAACGACAAAAGCAAATGTAGATGAAAATAGAAAATGGCATGATCTGAAGTTTAAGACATAGTCAAATCTAAATGAGTCAAAACTCAGTCACCCTTTGTTAGCAAACAAAATGTATTTAAAAAAAACAGCCTACTGACTGCTGTAGAAAGATACACAGGCACAAAAAAATCAATGATGTCTTTTGGACTGATGTCATCAGTAACATTTTAAAAATACAAAACTAAAGCCACCTGCATGAGATTAATCTGGGTGAGCCGGATTGACGGATTGTGATCTGAAAACAGGAAAGGAAATGATAATTAGAAGAAGTTTCATATAAATCACATTTCCATAAACATTATGTCACCAAAGACAGTGTTAGGTTGCAGGCTACAAATCTTAAAGATCAAAACAGGACAGACTATTTATAGAGATGAAACCGTCTTACAAAATATTAGAATATCATATAACTAACTATGCTGAACATTAGAGTTTCAGACACCTGTGTTCACAAGAAAAAGACTCCAAAATTAGCTGGATTCATCCTCAGAAGACCACGACTATCTGTGCAAAATGTGATTGTTAATCTAATTCTTGTTGACATATTTGTGATTTTTCTCTGAGGAAAAGCTTAGATGCATTTTTTGTCTAGTGCTGAAAACATTAATCAATCAATAAACCAATTCTGATGAATAATTAAGGAAATGCTGCAACCCTGTGCATGCTCAAGAGAAATGGGTTTAGAAAATGGATGTATGGGTGGATTAATAACATGCATATATTAGTGGACTAAAAGTGAGTAAGCTATGAAGAATTTCTGAAAACTGGAGAGAAGCTGTTGAAATGACTCTTTGAGTTTTAACATAGCCATTTGCTGGCTGATGGAATAGCAGCCATGTCTTTTTCATTAGAGAGACTTTGCCTGTCTGCCAGCTCCAGAGGGAGGGATATCGACAGCTGTGTCACCATCCCCCAACAGACACTACAAGATATGTTGCAGTATCCAGTGAGACTGACTGGCTGAGATTTTTCTGGCAATTGTTGCCTGTTTTCTGGAAACACAAAGAGGAGGGTGAGGAATGTCTGCTTATTGAGATGGAAAAAAACATCAAATATATAAAACAACATGTCCAGAAGTGATTACCTACATATACAGGGATAACCAGGTTGTTACAGCAGGAGAACTGTATCTTTATGCCAGCATCTACTGTACACACAGATAAAGGGAGTGAAGTGAGCAGTCTGATCTTTTATCCATAAACACCCTCCTAAAGCAAAGGTAATCCTGTTCCCCCTCAGTGAGCCCACATCTATCTGACGAGCAAAGAGCAGCCATTAAAATTGGCAGCAATAGGGGCCACAGAGGGAGAATGAAGTAGCTAATCCTCCAGCAATTCATGTACAGGAGAGAGCGGTCAAACTGAGTCATTAACACAGCAGAGGCAAAGTGGTGAGAATATTCTTCAGGTCAGAGGCGTCTCTCTGCCGCGGCAGCTGGAACTATGCATTATCATGGTAACAAAGAGGACGACAGAGCCTGCCTGCACAGTCTCGAGCAGAAACTGAAGCAGTGGGGGGAAAGCCGATCATTATTCATGAGGCTTCAGTTATTCATTAGATGTACCTGAGCATACTCTTGTCCTGTTGGTATGGGCAATTGTCATGAATATTTACAAGAGGTGCTTGATATTTAAACATGACTCAGAATACATTGCCAGCAGTAAATGCCAGGTAAATAGTGGAGTAGTATTTGAGTCTCTGGGAGTGCTGTCTTTTTTGCATGACCTTTTCTCAAATGAAGCTTATGTCACAAGGTTGAGTTTTCTGCCAAATATTCTATTCGGTCGCCAAGTGGCAGGGAAGGCAGTGGCTGTCAGTGAGCTAAAAACTGTGCTAGAATTTAAGCAATGATTCCCAACATGTAGTGATAAATACTGGAAAAAATGGAAAGAATTCAGACTAAAATGAGATTTTTGTCTATACACATGGAATGCTTTTTGCTAGAAGGATTTTTTATTTCCAAGAAATCACTTTTCATAGACTATAAATGCCACACACACACTCATTCAGAACTCAGTTATATTTCTGTACGCAAAAACAATGTGGTGGATATCTCCTCTAAATGTACTCATAAATCATTGACAATCAAAAGAAATAGATCAAAATATTTCATGTTTTTTTCTGTCCATTCCAATAGACAAATACTCTGAATACAAAAAAACATATTGAATATGAATATTTAATATCCTGTGTATAGAATCAGTGGAATACACTGTAAGTGGATCATATCATGAGATAAAAAAATCACAACAGTCAGAATAAATCAACAATATTGGCCAAATTTTCCAGAGATATTCAGATTCAGTATAAAAAAAAATGAGTAGAAGCAAGTTTAGGTAATTAACACCACGTTTACTCTGAGCACAGGTTAAAAGTAAATTATGTACTTCAACAATGTAAATAAAAGGATAAAAAGTCTCACTCTTCCTCGTTGTCTTGGCCAGGCTTGCTGATAAAGGGGGTGTGGCTTTACTACTGTCTGCTTTTGATGATGCATCCAGTTAAACAAGGTTGTGTATTTGGGTTGAGTCAGATGATCCAGGCATCCTAGAAAAAAGGACTGTGGTGGGATTTCAATAGGAACAGGAATGATCCTACAGCCGAATCCACAGCTGTCTTACACCTGCACCTTTCACACAGGTAGGATTTATTGCAGGACTGTTGTATGAGACAGCATCAGTTTTAATACACTGGAAGCTGAATGTTAACACATACAGCTGTTGTGCAGACCTTTTAATATTATGCTGCCCACCCCTGTACCTGTTTTGTTCCACTTTTTCTGTTTTATCTCTAATTTTCAGGTTGCTGTTTCTGGCTATAAGTAGAAACCAGGGTTTGTAACATGAAGATAAGCTAATATGTTATATTTAAATTAATCATCATCAGCTTGAGAGCATTACCATCTTTGCATTTGTGTCTTTCCATTGACTTCACATGCAAAAAAAAAAACTTGCTTCACCTACAGTCTGAACACTACACATGATAGATTCATATTTTTTTAATTCTGTCTTAAAACAGATAAACCAGTTTCAGAGATAGGGGACAGAATCCACTGTGGTTTTTCTGAAATTATATGCTACAGTTGATCTGAAGCTAATATGAGGCTCCAGCAGTCTGAGTTAGACAAATCAGACAAGGATCTTGCAAAGTTTCAGTCTTTATTGTGCAAATTTCCCTCTTTGTAGTTCCACAGACAGTTCCCTTGCTGCGCTCTGTTAGGAGGATAGTAATACCATGAAGGACTTTTGCACAAAAAAAAAACATAGCTCACTTGATTTGTCAGACTGGTGAAGCTTAATATTGGCTTCAGATCCGCTTTGGAATCTGTTTTTGCACAGAATGAGGACTGTAGATTTTTCTGACACTACTTCCACTGAAATAACATCAGAAAGAGATCTTTTCAGTTACAGTGATCAGCAGCGTGGTCAGTATACATTTGGGCAGTATTGTATTAAAGAACACACACCAATTCAAGCTGAGCATAACACAACTGCTGCTGTAAGTTAGGCAATCCACTAATACTGGTACTAATACTTTTAAGCAAACTAAAAACGGAATTGAATTGTGACAGTTCTGTAATTTAACAATATATTTGTATTTTTAAAAATCTTGAATATGAAAAAAATGTGAATTTTCCTCAAACCACAAGCATTTGAGCGTGTGCCCTGTTTTTATATATTGTCAAAGTTAATCTAAAATGGGGTGATGAGGGCATTTCTAGTAGAGAAACATAATTTCTTCTGACTGCTTGCAGGAGCCCTGATGTCAGGGACAGTGGAAGTGTTTAGTGGAAATGCCCTGACGCTGCATTTTCATTTTTCCCCACTGCCGAGCAGGGGGTGTAGAAAGCAAGGAGGCACAGTGTACATCAAAGTACACACAGCTGAGGGCCCTGAACCACTGGGGCCTCAGTGGCAAGCCTCTGCCATGTGCACAGAGGAAATAAACTTTCACTACCAGCAGATGGAGATTTCAGTATCCCGGTAAGAAGCCCAGATCATGAACAGCACACTGATGTCTCATTTGATCTCTCTGCGGGGTTTTGGAGAGTCAGTTGCTAAAGAGGTTTGTGTGACTTGTTTCTACAAACCAGATTAAACATTGGTCATTAAAATCACATTATACTTTAACTAACCAAAATGATCCACACAGTATGGACAAAGTACATGCAATCACTTTGTTTTTCATCAATCTTCCTTATGAGTGCATGACCTCAGGCATTGGGTGGATACTGGTAATCCTGACAATGGCACAAAACTGTTGGCACACAGTCAACATAATATATGTGAAATGAAAATTGTGTCCATACCATGGTCTAGAGGAACTGCCTTTAAAGAATTTCAGGGAAATACTGAGATTCCCCTCCCCTTGCACACACAAACACACAAACACAAACACAAAGCTAATTTGAATGGAGCTGTCTGTCTGCATGCTGTTTTTATGAGCAGTTTGATTTGATGGAAACAGACAAGAGCAATCACTGTGGACGGG
>JBAJHX010000049.1:25563382-25582089 GCA_037176925.1 Amniataba percoides
TGGCTGGCAGCTCTCTGCTCCTGCTCGGCTTGCTGTGTGGCCAAACATGACATTGTATTACCTAACGTGTGCTGACTACTCTGCTTTGATTAGGCTCAAGAAAGGTGAAGGTTTCTTGTTTTGACATGTTGATTTCATTTGTGTGTAACGTGTGGATGTAAACACTACTGTGACAAAAACTAGAAGGAAGGAACTAGAACATTTCTTTGCAGTGTGTGCAGCAGTGATGTTGTCTTTGTGAGAATACACAGTTATACTCTCTTCCAGGGGGTGCAGGGTCAGATTAACCCATTTGGGGCGGGGTCTTATTGTGCTCCCTGTTTTCCCCACTCTCTGTGCACTGTGTATGCACTACTTTCATAACTTGACAATGATAATTAACAGAATAAACCAAGTAAGGAGAATATAAACCACAATCATTTTAACTGAAATTATATCTACAACTGGGTTTCTCAAGATTTTGTAATCATGTAATAATTACCACAGATAGGTGATGTTTTTTTACTGTAGGCATGCTGTATTAACAAACACCTTTTAAATTGATCAATTATTTCAAACCAACCACCAACACAGTGAATCTGAAGCCTTTGGGCCCTATAATTTCCCACCTCTCTGTGATCCTGTGCTAGTAATCCAGCTAAGGGCCCACTTCTACACATTGCTGAACTGCTTTTTGTAAACATTTTGGGGTGTGTTATCACTTCCAACTATATTAAATACATAAAAAAAACAAAAGATAAAAAGATAATCCACTGTTTTATTGAGAAAGGTATGAACCTTTACTGAGTTTGTTACCCACATGAGCTCAGGTTCATGAAACGAGCTTTGCTGGGATTCAAGGATGACCCCAAATGTCCTACTTAACATGACCTCTGGGTCATGAATCAGGCCTCAAAGAGGCACAGGTGTAATGGAGGTTAAGTGACAACTGGTCAGTTTACACTGGACTAATCTGATTTCTGACTCACAACACTCAACAAGTAACATTCCTTTATGGTACAGCATGTAAAGATGTTTTAGAAAAGTGTGGAGAAGTCCAGCTTAATGTCAACAATCCATGTTTGGCTTTCGTTTGGTTCAACATGTCAGTGCCCCATGCACAAAGCACAGTCCATACAGATATGCTTTTATAGTTTGCTGTGGAAGAACATGACTGGTCTGTACAGAGCCCTGACATCAACCCCATCCAACACCTTTGGGATGAACTGGCCAGCTTTGAGCCAGCACCAGATCAGTGGCCAGTCTCACTTAAGGTCCATCAGTCATTGGAGCTTTCTGCTCTGATCTAGTGTCCTTCTATCCAATGTGTAGATATGCATACAATACATCTGCACATAATGTTGCACTTTTTTCTTCACACATCAGTATATAGATTCCAGGTTTATAAAAAATATAGTTATAATGAATATATTTTGATGCATTTTATTTTTTACTGATTTTGTTGTATGTATGGATGTACAACTAAACTCATCATTCCTGTTTGTTTTTCCTTCTGCTAATATACACTATTCAAGAAATACAGATACAAATAAAGATAACATGGCATGCTGTGCAGTTATTAAAATGAGTAAAGTTCCACTACAAATCATCAACAAGCCAACAGTTGTACGACCATGTCAAAATAAACAGCTTTCAGTTGACATTGAAAATGTGGTGGAAACCATGTGCCAGTCATGATGCAATTCACTTCCATCAGTGGGCAGCCAGGGTTATGTTCTTCCCACAGGAGTGTAGACTGTTAAAGCAGCATATCAACAATCAGAAGCATCATCTTTACTGAGTCATATGTTCAGTTATCCTATATGGATAAACTGTTCAGATGGCCAGTCGATAATATGTCCATTTTTTTCCAGTTTGTCTTGCCCCACACACGAGGGAGCTCCCATGGCCAAACACGCATCATCCGCAAGGCCTACGAACAGGACTTCTACGCCCACATGATGCAGGAGTGCTACGAGCTATGGGCTGAGCTGGAGAGGGAGTCGGGTGTCAAACTGTACAGGTAAGCAGTCAGCAGAAACACAGGGAGAGAAAACCCATTAAACGGAACATAACAAAAGCTTTGCTGGAACACGGAGATTTGTCACATTCAAGGTGCTACGTACGCACAAGAGCAGCAACTCAATCTACGGGAGCCATAAATGCATGACTTTCTCATTACCTGCGGCGTCTCTGAATCACCCCTTGACAGCTCCCATGCCTTTGAATCTAGAACAGGAGCTTTTTTCAGCTTTTTTTCATCTCACTAAAGCTCTGATTTTCATTCGCAGAGCAGGGATGAATTTGTGTGTTTATAAATATGACAGTGGCATCGAACTGTGAGCAGCCTCCCAGCAGCACTTTGAGTTTCCTGGCTGTTCTACCTCTAGCCCTGTTTGTTCTCAGTACCAGGGAGCTGAATAACACATTTCTTCATTATTCATGTCTCAGGGTAATAGTTCAACATACCGAGCCACACCCACATTATGTTCCCAGAAACACAGCGCGCCTCCCCATCCCCTGTGCACCCATCCACAGCTCATGACTGATGGGTCCACATCCGAAGGCCACCTGTGCCCTTGGGCTGGCAAAAAAATGTCCGCATCATGATGAAAAATGTCCAGGCAAGGCTAGTGTGAGCAATGCCTCCCACTTCTGCTGCTGCCTCTGGGACAGATGGAGCCACTGAGAAAAGGCTGGAGCGAAGCTAAAATCTACCCACCAACCTTTTTATTTTCTCCACGTCCATGAAAACATGTGCACATCCAGCAGCTGAACTTGTGCCACCAATCACCCAGTTTGACAGGTTGGACTAGATGAGCTATCATATTTACGATCCTACATACACTCGCATGGCTTTTCCTTCCCCCGTCACACACTCGTAAACACACAAGCACACAGGGAGACGTAGTCATAAAATTTTCTGATGAATGGCTGAAGCCTTTAGCCATGGTTGTCGCTGCCTTATGGCTGCTGACAAATGTCAGCCTTTAGAAAACACTGCTCGCAAAGGGCGAGTCAGCCATCTATCAGGCAGATTACTGAATTAGATCCTGTGTTTCACAACCTCTTACTATGAGACTCAGTAACTTTGCCCTGGAGCTGCATTGATCTGTGTGATCTGCTGTATTACTGTCCACTGGTCATGTGATATCTAATCATATATCATTGTTTAGATACATACCACTCAAAGGTTAATTCACATTTATTACCGCTGGGTTATGTCATAGTTTTGCCCATAATTTCTATGAAATTCATCAAGATAATTGCTGAGATCTGGTAGGATTTTTTTAAGGAAACTTTACCTGACAAATAGAGATTACTTACCAACTTATAGCTATTTTTTCATTTTGAATAATTCAGTTAATTACTATATGATAATCAGGATTTAGTATTTGTTTTTGTGTTCTTTGTCTGATCATTTTGTTTTGTTGCTGTTGATGTATAATATGTGATTAATTTATTAACTTTTTTTGTTTTTCTTGATTCTCTTGATTTCTTGAGCACAAATGTAAAGTAATAATGCCTAAATGCCTCTGCCATTTCAGATTGTTCTCTGGTGGTGAATACAGTATTACCAAACAAAATTAGAATTTATAAAATTACCTCAAAGTAATTGGAAGACTGCGAACCTGTTTCCTCAAACCTCCTGACACCAGTGGGGGTGTCTTAAAATGATCATTGAATAATACCATATATAAGGTGTGTCACTGCAGATATTTTATTAACAAGTAGCTGATAAATAAATAAATTATATCATACTATGCCTCTGTGTTTGCTGTCAGTCTCACCTGTTGCCTCGCTCACAGCATCATGTTGGCTGCTGTCCTCCTGCTCTCATCTCTCCATTAACCACAGCCATCCTTCAGTCCTCTCCTCTGCGTCAGCTATCTGCACTGCAGCACTGGTTGAAGTCTGGAAATATTCTGACAAATTAATTGGATTGTTAATCACGCTGATCAGATTGTTCAGCTGTGTGTTTTCCAAGTAGTGTGTTTTGCTCACACTTGTTGTCCAGACTGTCTCATGATGAGCTCTTTTCACTCTTATGTTGACAAGAAGTTGTGTGCAACATACTAATCTCAACAAAACAGCTGTATTCTGACTTTAACTTGTAGCTATCCTTACTAATTAGGCTCCTTAGATACTAGCTAATGATTTCTTTTAAAAGTTGGGACTCCAGGTTTGACAGTGTTGTGTTCAGAACTAACTTCTTCTGACTTTTTATTATTAGTTTTGGACAAGGTTGTAGAGGTGTTCATGATACTAACCATCCGTAAACCCTGTTTTCACTATCCAGGAATCTATTCAGCCAACTGCTCTGCCAGGAAAACCAACAACCATGATCAGACCTGTGCTGACTTCGTTGCCCTGTCCAACTGTTACACTGATGCTATTGTGTCCTCTGGATTTTTATTTTCTTTTAACACTTGCACCAACAATGTGACACAGTTGTGGTTTTGTTTGATCAAAGTCCAGTGTCTTCACCACTTGTTATCTGATCTCCCCTCTCAGACAAACCGGACTCCTGGTGATGGGACCGGAGAACAGTCAGAATTACCAGATGTTTAAGACCACGCTGGAGAGGAACAAGGTCCCAATGGTCAACCTGACCCGTGACAACTTCAGCCAGCACATCCCTAATGTCATCCTGGCCGAGGGTGATGGAGCGGTGGTGGACGTAACAGCTGGAGTTCTGTATGCTGACCGTGCACTCAAGACTGTACAGGTACAGCACAGACACAGCGGACAGAGCCGTGGATATGTTAGCTTCAGGAAGTGATGTCATGAGTCAAGGCCAGTCAGAATCACAATCACAATTATTGGCCAGGTATGTATGCACGTTTTTTATAGTACCCTCTCGTACTTAGCATAGAATAAATAAATAAATAAACATAATATAAAAACTAACATAACATAACCATAACATTGCGTGACATTTATGTAACTTAACTTCAAGTGTGATCACTGGATCAGTCATGTCCACTTAGAATATGATGCAGACCACATTTGAGACAAAGGCAAAGGAGTTTCAGAATATTCAGCTTGAGATACAAATGTGATGCTTTTCATGTTTCATATGTGCAGTTAGTACATGTGCATTCTGGGTAACTAAACACAGCCTACAAAACAGCTTCAGACCAACATGCTTGTACCGAGTGTACAAGGCAACAGCTGCCGTCTCCGGAGACGTTGTTCAGAGATGCTGAGTTGTTCAGAGATGCTGCGTAAATGTATTTGCCAAAAAATACATGCAACTCAGTAATACCCATAAATGTATCCCAGATTGGCTGTACCTGGAAAAAATGCTCACTCAGCCACTGATTTAATGAATACAATGATGAACACCAGAAATAACTATAGTGTTAGTATAGTCGTATAATATAATAATATAAGTATAATCAAGACAGATCACAGGGTTCTGTGAAGTCCTTTCACCTCAAATGATTTTCAAGGTGTTTCTCTCCTTGGTAAATAAGTGCTCAAATTGTCTGTATCCCTTTCAGGCTAAAAGTTAACGCCCTTCAAATGAAGTTCATAGAAAAACCAACCCACATGTCTTAAATTTAATCATTTTAATAGAACATTATCATACAACACTAAAATGGTAAATGGCTGCATTTATGTAGTGCTTTTACCTTTCATAATTTCACCTGACATCGACTCACTGATGGCAGCGAGCTACCATGTAAGCTGCTGGTCTGACCAGCAATTTGAGATTCAGTGTCTTGCCAAAGGACCTGTTGCCAGAAGGGTCACTCCACCTCTTGAGCCACAGCCATCCAAAATTTGAACTGAATTTGAACTAAACTGACAAAAATCCACGAACACGTGGAAGAGATGAAAGATGAGAGAAACAAAACATTTGCAGATTTCATGCACAAGAACTAGAGGGAGAGTTGGGCTGAAAAATACAAAGAAGTGGATAATTGAGCACATTTCATGCCCATTGTTTTAATCTAATAATAGCTCACACCGGGAGTATCTTTCAGCAATAAATTCACATTACGGGCTCTGTCGCACTGAGAAAAAGCACTGGAGGAGACAGACTCATCCATGGCTGCCAGGTCAAGCACAAAACACTGCTTTGTTTTTTCAGTGAGGTGCCATTTTCAATTGAGTGGACTGATTGTTGAGAAGGTTTTTTGTGAAGCAGCAGTCAATTATAAATTAAAGCTTGTAGCAATAGATGCTTTATTTGTGCATTTCCATGCCACGGCTCTGTAATAGCCTCTTGCCTTTAATATTATGTCTTCATACAATTGGTCTGTCTTGTTACATTATGTCAGAGTGGCACATTTCTTTTTTCTCTCTTTTTGAAAACCAATTTAGCTGCTTCTCTTTGATATGCAGGGCCAGCATTACCATGGATATTTGTACCAGATTTCACAGCAGTTCATGCAGTAGTCACAAGAAGAATCAACAAGATCAGGCTACTTAAAAGCACTTTTATCTTTTCATCAGGCTGACACAGTAACACTGGCCTGTCTGGAGTCTTTGTCATTCACATGCTTACGTTTTAAGATGATTGTAAACCTGTATATGTGAATACAACATAGTGAAGAAACTCTCCCTTCAGGAAAAACCAAGATAGAAATCCGGTTTCTCCCCAATTACAAAACCAGGCTTACATGTATACATGACCTTTAGAAATCAGATATGTACAGTGGCTAAGCTGGTTAAGTGTGTGTAAATAAACTGAGCCTTTCCCCCTGCTCCCTCAGTGTGCAGCATGAGCATGTTTGGTGTGTTTTTCTTATTTTATTTGAATGCACATTTGCCTAGTACAGAACTCATGCTGAAACTTGCTCTGTAGAGCAGATTGTGCTTCACTTATGACAAAATGAGACAAAATAATTGATACATCTCAGAATTAAATGAATTAATTAATAAAGACTTTAATTCTAGTTAATTCCACTTCTATTAATGTTCAAGTCAAAATGAATCAATTGGATGTATTTTTTCTATCAAGTTATAATGGAATAGAGAAAAAATGTCACTGACAGTAACTGTGAAAAATCATATGTAATGATTTTATAGCCTGACCCATCCAGATTTTTTTACATAAAAGAAGTGTGAAGATTTACCCATTAACACATGATCTGTCCTTCTATCGTCCCAGGGGCAGTTTCAGAAGTTGGGTGGGGTCATAAGAGACAAAGAGAAGGTAACAGACATCCAGCCCGGCCCTGTTGTGACACTGACAACCACTGCTGGTGTTTATCGAGCCAAGAGTGTGGTGATCACCGCTGGACCCTGGGCTAACAGACTGCTGGCCCACACTGGCCTACAGCTGCCCCTCGAGGTATTTCAGCTCTCACATGCAGAGATGCGGTCATGCAGCTGTATATACTATATGCAACATGGTACTGACATTAAGTGCTGTTATGATTCAACACGTGTAAATGATACCAAAAGCTCACTACAAAATGTGTTGACTGGATTTATATCATATAATCTGTGCTTTGTGACCAGATTAAAATTGTGAGCAGTAAATTGGAAGGTTGGCCAACAACCTGACTAAATGTCCTGGATAAATACTATATCATACTTAGGCTAACTAGCTTGGTAATCATGCAAGTGTAGCATTAGATGTGTAGTTTGTTTTGTCAAAAAAATCTTTAAAAAAAACATTTTTTTACAAATGCTCAGTATAATTTATTTTCTCAATTTGTTAAAGGCCTTATTCTTACCACCACAGGTAGTCATAAATAGTAGTTTTGTACCAGTAATCAGTCATGCATGTATCTACTGCTCCAGCAGTCTTTGGACCTGTCAGTGGAAAGACTGAAGAGGTGACAATGTTCAAACATGCTGAAGCACTCATTATGATACATAAACAGTATGTCAGGCCATTAACATCCCTCATTCCATATTTCAGCACATCGCAGTGATGATCATGAGATGTCATTTAATCATATCACATTGAAACAGACCTTACAAAGATGAAGAGAAAATAGTATAAGAAAGCTAAATAAAATGATTCCTCTACTATATGTTATCAGACACTGTCTTCTATCTCCAGCTTGTTCATGTCTTATCCAGTTCCACTTTCCTTTCAGCACTGGGCTCTTGCCCTGTCTACCCTTTAAATACCCACCTGAGGAGGCCATAGAAACAAAAGCATTACTCCTCCATATTTAAACAGCTAGGAGCCCTTAGTCAGCAAGGCAGTCTTTTCCATCTTGCAATATGCCACACAGCCTGAAAAGAGTAGGTGATGGGAAAACAAGCAGACAGCTGTTAGAGTGGAGAATTGGAGCTGATATTGGAATTGCATTATTTAGACTAGCAGCAGGCTGGGGGGCCTGGGGAGTGCCATGCCTGAGTGAACTAGTAGAAAAGCACAGGCTCTGAGCTTGTTGACTTGCTGGAGCACTTCTGTCTGAATTTTTATGGTCCCTAGGAATGAGTTCACGGCCGGGTAGTTCATTACATTGAAAGCTCCTGAACAATGTGTCCTTATTATTGCCACCCTCAGATGGACGTCATTTGAACAACCATGTGTACGTTTCTTTCAGTCCTAATTCTCACCTCACCACCACACAGCTACTTTTGAAATTGCATCTCTGTTAGATGGAAAAAAACTGATGAGGAGGATAGAGAGGTGTTAATGTTTGTTTGTATTTTAAGGTTTAACCAGTTTGGGCTTTTAGTACAGTTATCTGTTTATTTTTGCATTGAACAAATATGGTGTTGATCAGTTGCATAGTCTTAAAGATTTTACTGTAATAGTCCCCTGATCTCTCCTCTAGTGCCCCCATCAGACTACAAATGATGCAACATCACTCTTGCATCCATGAATCTTATTTTTTATTATTATTTATATTACTATTATTTCATGTTTCCATTTTAAATTGTGGCTTCTCTGCACCAAAGCCAAACTCTCAGTTATGAGTACAGTATGTGTGCTGTCTAATCCGAGGCAAGTCGCCCATTTTGGGCAAACATGGGAACAATGATTTTATTGTTATTTTTCCTATTTGGGTGGTTTTAAATCATTAAGTTCATTTTTGTGTATTTGCATGACACAGCGTGCTGGCTCTATGGCTCTTTGTCAACTTAAAATGTCTAAAATCTAAAATGTGGGCATTCAGTTGGACAGAGAATCCCAAAAGACAGACTAGTCTGTCCAAATAAAAGAGGAAAAATCATCATCCATAACAGTGTGTAATTAAATTCCACAACGATGAAAGAGAGTAAAGCATTTGTCATTTGTTCAAATCCCCAAAAATAAAGTTCATATTTGTCTGATAGTGGTCTCCACTGACCAACATGATGCAAAGGCAGAAGTACTTTGACGTCATCAGCACTGCACGGGATGGTTGTGTCTTGTTTGCTAACAGTATGCTTCCTTCAGACCATGACAATAATCTTTCCCTTACTATAACTAAGTAGTTTTAAACCAAACCAAAATGTTTGGCTTAGATTTTTTCAACATGCAAAGGCACAAATCTGAAAACATTTTCAGACATACCATTTGGTACACAATGCACAATATACACATGGTCAAACCAAAGGTCTCTGTGACAGTCAGATCTCTGCCTTCACTGGTACTGATGGTGTTCATGGGTTCACTGTAGGTGGTGAAGATCAACGTGTGCTACTGGAAGGAGAAGGTTCTTGGAACATATGACGTGAAGCGGCGCTTTCCCTGCTTTTTACTGACTGAGGGCGAGGAGTCCAATGAGCACATTTATGGCCTCCCGTCCAATGAGTACCCAGGCCTTGTGAAGGTACGTCACAGCACCGGAGCCTCAACTGTGACTTTACGGAAAAGAAACTCTACTCTCTGTACAGACCCCTCAAATACTAATGGTAATGATATAAAGTAGACCTTATTTCTTTTTATGTGATTCTCTTGTTGACCGTTTGGCTTCAGTATTTAACATTAATTTCTAAACACATACTTGCATGCACTGGAGCACAGCTTATATCAAAATCAAAGTATGTGTTGTTGTGGACTTCAGGAGGTCACATTTAAACATTTCAGTGTTTTATTACATGATCAGAGAACTTATCGCAGTAATGAATGTAATGAATGTGAAAAAAATGATAGATAGATACAACATATGCCTTTATAAGTATTGACACCCTTGTCAGTATTTAGCAGATGCACCTTTGGCAGAATTTTCAGCCTCGGGTCTGTGAGGATTGGTTTCTATCAGCTCTGCTGCAGGTTCACAGTTGGATTGAGATTGGCTCTGACTCTGCCACTCCAGGACATTAACATTGTTGTTGAAGCCATTCCTGTGTAGCTCTCTTTATGTTTGGGCTCAGTATCTTGCTGGAAATAAATCTTCTCCTAAGAGGCAGACTGCATGTATGATGCAGTGATTTGGATTTTATATTTGCAATTCAATTAGGTCACTTTGGAGAGATCAGTTTTCACTTTGACATTAAGGTCTTTTTCTATTGGTAAGTGACAGAATGTGGGCTGAATACCTTTTCTATGTTTTGCACATCATAGAATATTTTTCATTTATTGTTTTATATGCATTTTTACGTCTATGTAATACTTATAAGAATTTATACTACTTAACAGAATTTTTGCTGTTACTGTTAATGTTTTGTCATAACAATGTAATTTATTTCCACCAAAACACCGCCGTAAAGTCAACTGTAAAATGTGATTTGTCCTCCCTCAACATCAGATTAGTTGTGGAAGTGTTGCTGGGTTTGATGTCATCTGATGGCAGATCTCTATTTTGGGCATTATGGAGGACCAGCAGGAGCTCACAGCCTAATAGCAGACCACATGCATAGAAGAGAGGGGAGGACAGATGGCAATGCCACGTCGCATTATTCACTCTGAGAGAGAATCACCAAGCTACTGTATGTCCAATGTTAAGAGCATTTTGCATAGTTTGAAAAAAATCTCCAAATCAAGCAGAGAAAGATAGTGTGGTTACTCTGTTTTGTGTGTTTTTTTACTGAATGGACTCATCAGAAAGTTTTCTAAAGCAGAGAAAACTGCAGGTCCTTTAATCTCAGCCTCCTCGCTGTGCCTCTAATCTCTGGGTGAGACTGTATGTGTCAGACCCAGCTGACAGGAGCAGCACACAAAAGCAGCCGTGGAAGTTTGGAGTGTGTGTTTGACAGCCATGCCTCCTCCCTTTATCATTTACCTTTTAAGCTTGGAATAGGAATCTAAATAAATGACATGGATATGTTACTAACCCCTAACCCTTTAAATGAAACATCACCTGGTTCATTTCTAATTCCATGCAGGGCTGCATTTACAGTTTCACAATCTACAGTCTGTACATACACTAAATTCAAATAACATGTATGTTTAAAAGTGTATCTGTACTCTGTTAATTAGAAAAGGATAGGTCTGAACTTAAAGGCTGAACATTCGGTTTAAAATGTGTGCACAGATGGGAGTGGGGTGGGTAGGATCAACAAGAAGTAATTGTTTTGCTTATTCCCTGTTTTCTTGCATAATACAAATAATAAAAATACAGGGTTGCCATGTTTTTATGTGTCATGCAGATATGCTACCACATGGGCAGTGAAACAGACCCTGACCAGAGAGACAAGCAGACAGACAGGTCTGATATTGACATCCTCCAGCACTACGTCGCCCGCTGTTTACCTGGCCTGGTCCCTGAACCTGCTGTGGTGGAGAGCTGCATGTACACAGTCAGTATCAACACTCCACCTCACAGTATTCACAGTCACTGTCCCAATGAGAGTTAAGCCTCAGAGAGTAAAGGAATCTAATTATATCTGAGGGGAATATGAGAAAATGTAACAAAAGGGCTACAGGCCACACCTGTCTAATAACACATTTGTTTCATAGTATAAAATAACGATGGACCATTTTGGGCAAGTGGAAACTAAACTTCAAATCTTGTTTAGTACAGACATCACATGGTGCACACACAGTCTCTAGTTTCAGATTCATGAATTACACCAGAAACAGGGTAGTGTGTGTTCGGAGGTGGGGGGTAGTGCCGGCTCAGGCCTGTGGGCTGACCAATCAGAGAGGACTGGAGGAGGCCCTAAAGAGACAGGCTCTAAATCACACTGTTTAAACAGGGCGAATTGAGGTGAGCAGTGTGGGGACTATAATGTGTTTTTAAATCATTAAAGATGAGCATTTTCTCGTAGTAGACTAAATTCATGGTCCATCATGGAGCCCCTTGCAGGGCTGTAGACGCTGAGTCCTGTCCTGCTTTTGAAGCAGCCTGTAACTGGACTGCATCAACAACAGAATAATAATCTATGCTAATTTATTATTTGCTGATTAAAGTCTTAATATGACGTGTATAAGTTGCCTAGTGTCTATATTTAATTTACTGCTGGTTGTTACTCTCAAATGCCAATCTCAGGTTCCACAAAACTGTGTTTGTGTGTGTCAGTGTGTGTATGTGTGGGGGTGGGGGGCTGTGCAGCCACTCTGCCCTCCAGCAACACAGCAAGCTGCTTTTACCACAATCACATGCTGAAGCTGTAGGAAAACATAATTTCTGTGACCTTGTCCAATGCCCCTGAAAATCCTGACAGTCACGCTCTTTCCTCACTTAACAGCAAGTGTTTTGTTCCATTACCAGTGATTCTTAAAAGAGGACAGAGAGTTAAATTACATTTGTCTCTATAGTTGTGGTAAAAAATCCTTTTGTCAGAGGTCATTATGTATTCTGAGAGAGAACCTTTCATCCTATTACACACATTTTCCACAAAGACTGTAACAGGAACAGCTCCAAAGACCACAGGCACGTATAGGCACGAGTCCTTGTCAGTGATTCCCAGGACAGTTTGCAGTCCATGTCTCCATACAGTGGAATAACGATGCAGGAGGAGCACAGCTGCAGCATGCGTGTTATGTTGCTTTTCTGAAAAAAACACAGCAGACAGTCAAAACGTTTGAAGCTGATTCAGAAGAAATCAGTCTCTCCTAACATCTACAATCATTTTGACTTTGCTGGCTCCTCGTGTTTTGTCTTTTCAGCTAACGCCTGACCGTCACTTTGTGCTGGACCACCACACCACCTACAGCAACATTGTAATTGGAGCAGGATTCTCAGGTACAACACAACACAAAAGAGCTTGAACCAAATCAAAGGAAGTTTATCTAAGTTTATCATCTAATACAAGCTGTGTGTGTGAGGGTGCACTATCCCACATTTACTGTAACACAGCCACTTGCCAGCCAACATGACATACTACAAACTACACAGAGCAAAGCCAGAGCTTAGTTTAGCCCCAGAGAAGAAAAAGAATGGTTTTAATATGTCTTAAGGAAATGCATAGATGTAGACAGGCAACTGTGGAGAGATGAGGGTGATGGCAGCACTTGGATTTGCAGCACTTGGATTTGAACAGGTAATTCTTCTGGACTGAGCTACTGCCACCCCAAAAGCTAAAATGTTCACAGTGTCAATGGTAATATGCTGATGTGTAATACTTACAGGATACATTATTTAATAGAACAAAAGATATTTCTTAAAACCTGCAGCACATTTGAGGTGGACGTTGAGCTAAGCATACAATATGTTTTTCTCCCAATCAGTTTAAATGCATCCAGGTGATTATATAGTATAAGTAGCTACAGTGCAATGCAAGATGTGTTTAAATAGCTCCATATTGTATTTGATAAGAGGCATTGAAAACAGAAACCTTTTCAGCCTTCAGCATCAGGATTAGTCTATAATCAGGCTCCATGTTCACGGCAAATAGTTGTTGAGGTACTTCAGCCTTGACCAAAGTGGTGGGTTCATGTAGGTTACATGGAAAAGAGAGAAACAAAGATTTTTGTGTCAACAGCTCAACAAGACAAAGAACACAAAGTAATGTATCTGGCACCTTGTAGACCAGGTGTGTGCTGATGAGTGCCAGCACAAAAACAGCAGCAGCAGCAGCCAAATGAATCAGCATCACTTGTTCTCTCCTCACCCAGGAAGAGCACGGAGCCAAGCAGCCGTGTGTGTGTGTGTGTGTGTGTGTGTGTGTGTGTGTCTGTGTGTGTGTGTGTGTGTGTGTAGCCCAGACATAAAAAGCTCCAGAGGTACATGTTTGTAACCACTGTCAAGAGAAACGAGATCATAGTCTAAGGAGGATTTATTGAAGAGAAAGAGGGGAAAAGAAATGGACAGCAGTACACTACTTGTTAACATGAGTTGCAAAGAGAACCAGACCTTTAATTGAAACAGGCTTGCATCAGAAAGAGGCTTTTCTTACAATTACATTACATTTCTGACACATTTCCATTTTCTTAGAATATGAAATCAAATTTCAGTAAGACCCCTTTTCTCTGAAGCACTCCTGTGTTAATCTGCTTTGATGCTGTCCACTGCTGATACAAACTCAACCCTCCCTCCTTGTTTACCTGCTGTCTTCATATTTAGGACAGCACTAATTCCATCACTACAGCAACACTCTGCTGCTCCTACTGTCTCTATAAACACAAGTACTAGTTTGCTGTTACTTCTGGCATGTCTCCAATGTTGTACTCCATCATTCTTTACTGTCTCTTTGCCAACAGATTTAACATTTTACTGTACATGAATTACCAGTTACCTTTCAGTAACTGATGGTCAGTGGTGAACTGAGGTCAGAGCTGACTGTGATATCCAGTGTCTTTTCGGTCTAACTTCTTTTTTTTTTTGTTATCTTATTTTTCAAAATTCACAAATGTCACAAAAGTCAGATATCACAATTACAAATCATTTTATTAAGCAAATTTGAGGACTGATGAAAAAATGTTTTAATTTAAACCAGTCCTAAGAATGTTTTTTTTTTGTTTTTTTTTTAACTGTTAGAAATAAATCCCTCCAGGCCATGACATCAGTTGTTCCAGTACAGTATGTCTAAGTTCATTTTGGCTATTTTATCCTGAAAATAAGTAAATATCTCAAGACTCCAAAGGGTTAAAGGGTTAGCTCGTAAGAAGCTGTCCTCATGTCCTCACAGCGTTCAGAGCTACAGAATATCAGAAGAGTCTAAGTGGACACAGCAGAGAATACATCCCTCCAAGAGACTTAGACGCTTAACTCTTAATGAGATGTACCTGTCCGTTGTGAAAGGTGAAAGCACCTCTGCTTTGGATCTGCACTCATGTTCTTCTCTAATTAACATGGCGGAGACACCCAGAAGGCGACTCAGCTCCACCTCTCCTCTCCCACAGTCCCTTTCAGGGTCTCCTGGCACTTTTCCATTTCTTCTTGCAGTCATGTCCTTTACCTAATTATATCTGTAATTAATATCCTACTCAGAAGTCTCTGCTCTCAGAGGAGCTTCCTGAGATAAAGGGACTGAGAGTTTATGACCCACAATACAGTAATGTTGGACAAATGAATTTTAAACAAATGATCTTGCTTTTCTTAGAGACTTATAGGTGGTGAGGACAAAAATGTTTGCATCACCTGGTTTATAGACCAAATGCACAAAAGCAACACTACGCAAATTAAGGTCATTTTATTAAACAGTTATATACTGTTGCAGTTTCTGTCAGGATTCAAGAAGCATTAGAGAATGAACCATTCCCATTTTTGACTCAGAAAAAATGAAAGGGCTGATCTCTTTGGGAGCACGATTATGCTCGGAAATGATAAGCTTCTGCCCAGAGACGAGAGGTGTTCATCTGTAGAGATGGTATGTCAGCCAGACGTCTGCATCTCGATCTCATGTCAGGATCAATTCAGTTTATGAGTGACAAAATGAATAGCCCAAATTGTATTTAATAATAGTCACACACATTAAAACGCCATGTGAAATAGCACCTCCTATTTTTCCTGAAACATTACTTTAGTAAAAGTAAAGCCATCTGCAATCAAACAGGGTGGGAAGCCCTGCCGGCTGTTTGACATGTTCATGTCATGTAAGGCAGAATATAGAGATGGGAAAGATTACCAGGTAATGACTTGCAAGTATTCTGATTATCATAGTCATATTATTGATGGCAGAGTTAGTTCAGTCAGGAATAAACAAGACTACCATGCTGGCAGGTCTGAGAGGCTTTAAGCTAAGTGCCAATGTCAGCATGCTAACATGCTCACAATGAACAATAAATGTAATATGCTGATGTTCACCATGACAACCACCACATGCTAACATTTGCAAATGACCTAATTCTGTATAATAGAATAATAATTGCCGCACTGAATGAAAAATGTTGAAAACTCAACAGATCACTTGATGTGATTCATCCATTTGAATCTGGACTGAACTTGTAGACTCACCTTCACTGGTACTGTTGCATTCAGCATGGCTAATACAAATGCTTCTATGGTAGAAGTATGGTAGCTTGCAGCCTTTTTTAAACTGGACAATAATAAGCTCCAAGTCAGATATACTGAACATTTTCTAGTCATAAGCACCATAATACTCACATCACATCTCCAGGGACCAACTGTTGTCTCTGCTTATTCTGTTTATTAGTCAGTGTTAATTAACATCTCATGCTCATTCTCCAGCTTCTCTGCAGCAGCAGTGAAGAAGCACAGCCACACTGAATAAGTTCACAGGGCTTCTCCCTAACACAGAAAAAAATGCATTGCCTTCCTCCCCCTCCTTCACTACGTGCATTTGTCATCAAAGCCCGACACAAGTGCTTTAAAGCAAGTACTGGGGGGTTGCCATGGCTACAAAGTCACCCTGTGGGCTTGGCCATCTATTGAGGTTTTCCATTCTCCTTCTCTGGCGAGATGAAAATTCACATGGCCAAACTGTCAGAGCCAAGCTTTTATGACTTCAAAGCCAGGCACAATCCACGGGAGCTCAGAGACCTTTGTCAGATGGCAATGTGCTGCATTCCTCAAGCCCTGTTGACATTCACAATTTGCCTCTCAGACCTTAGCAACAAGGACAATCAGGCTGTTGGATTTTGAAAGTAGAGGCTCTCTCATCTCACTCCTGGGCTTAAGCACACAAAGCTATCACACAGAGAAAGGACAAATCTCCCTTAATTTAGCATTTGGTCCCGGTTCACCAAAGTGAATAGATGCTCAGTGACAGGCATCGCAACAGCTTTTCTTTTGTGGATTCACTCGTGGTACTCGAATCCATCGCCTGACTCAGATAAAGGCCCAGAGATGCAGGATATTTATAGTCTAACTACAAGGTGCAGGGCATGGATTTGCTCACATTAGGACATTAATTCATCTGACATGATTTGAAGACCCACGTATGTACTTTGCTCACTGTAATGACTTCTCTTCTTCAGGTCACGGCTTCAAGTTTGGACCAATCGTTGGCAAGCTTTTGTGTGAACTCAGTCTAGGAGAAGTGCCATCTCATGACCTTTCACCTTTCCGAATTAGACGCTTCCAGGCAAAGACCAAGTCAGCTTTATAAGGCTGGGGCTGGACACGCATCAAAAAATCATCAAGGAGGCCTGTTTAATTGCAGTTATAGTATGATTTTTCACTCTAATTTAATAGTAACAGCACAATCATACAATGTCTTCATTTTTTTGTCTGCTTAGAAGCTTTACATCTTCAGTGGGTGTTACACAGTGTAGAGTTGTGTTGCATTTGAGTGTCACAAAACCATTCAGGTGTGTAGGTATGTAATTGGGTCACAGTCCACTCTTGTAGTATTCTTATTGTATACTCCATCAGTCTACCTAAGCTGCAAATGGAGCTATACAACTTCCTATGCATATGAAGTAGTACCTGTCTACTTCACTATTGTTTTAATACTGCAAAGTTCACCACAGTATGCTTAGTCTGCAGTGCTGCATGATATCTTACCCACGTTATATATATTTGCATTTTAATGGCCTGTAGAATAAGAAATCTGTTTCCAATTCAACAACAAGCATCAAGAACCTTGTAAAGAACTAGATACAAACTAACACTGCCTTGATTTTGACTAGAGAACCAACATCGACAACTTGATTCTCACGTTGTTGTGCAATTGTAAATTCACCCATCTGTGAAAAATGGTAATAAAAAAGCTATCATTTTATTGACTTGTATGATTTCAGGCTTCAGTGAACTTCCCTCTCACTGCTTTCCCAGCATTCACCACTTTGCCAACTAAGTACATGGTTAAAAAGACATTAGCTGTTGAACCATTTGTCTATGTGAAGCCAGCTGCGTGCTTAGGCTTCTGAGGTGGCCTGTCGCCTGGATCTATTTCCCTATGTACCGGTAAACATTTTAATCACTAATCAGACGGCCTATTACAATGGATGCCAACTAAGGCCATCAGTGGAAATGGGAAAATTATGCAGCGAAACGGCAGAGATCAGCGAGGCATTTGCTCCCTTGCCTCTAAGTGACTACAGATGGATAGCAAAGGGCCATTATGCAAATTGCAAGAATTAGAAGTACATTAAACATGCAAATGCAAATATTCAACCACCAATAATCATCAAGCAGGGCCAACAGAAACACCTCTTTAGAACAATGACTGGCTTGTGAAATCCCACAAAGCTTCTTAAAAAAGGCCAACTTTATTCCACTGCACAGGAACAGTATTTGTGTTACAAGTGTTTGATTCTGGACTGAAACTTGGTGCGTGTTTGGTAAAAGTATCATGTCTACTATTGTATTATGCTACCAGTCTAGACTTTCTACTACCGTATTTTTCAGACTATAAGGCACACTTAAAATCCTTAAATTTTCTCAAAAATCAACAGTGCTCTTTATAATCCGGTGCGCCTTATGTATGAATTCTTACATAAGAGAATTCTTACTGTGGTTGTGCTTACTGACCTCGAACAGATTTTATGTGGTACACGGCGCTCAAAAATCTGTCAAAATGTTTTAGTCCGA
>JBAJHX010000049.1:25583356-25593872 GCA_037176925.1 Amniataba percoides
TCCAGTTCTGTGCCAACGACAGAGCCCGCCTTCCTCACCAGTTTGTCCAGGCGTGCAGCGTCCTTCTTCTTGAGGCTTATATATATATACACATATATGTGTGTGTGTGTGTATTGTATATCTAAATGTATAGTTGCATGAATGAGAAGTAATAAACAACAAAATAAACAAAATGTGGTCAGTAGAGACATCAAGAATGACAAGCATGCTGATGGGAGAAGTTGTTTTTGATAAGGGTGAATGGGGGCCAGAATTAGGCTTCTCTCCCATTATTCAGTTATGGATTTAAAGGGGCAGATGGGAGAATTACTACGAGTCACTATCACAGAGCAGGCGTCTCATTAGTTGGAATGTTTCAGCTGTGGACTGTCGTGACTTGGATGAATGGATGTCCACAAGTTGGACCCAAATGCAAGACATTATGAGATGAGACAGGACAGGGCTGATGCAGGTACAGACCGGTAGACGCAGGGCAGGAAGACGAGCTGGTACAAATAGACAAACTCAAGGAACATACATGAGAACAAACACTGAACAAAGGATGGGGCCTGGAGATATACTGAGGGTGATGAGGAAGTGGAAACAGGTGAGGAGACAAATGAGGAACAGGTGAAACTAATTGTGGCAGACCAGGTAATCAAATGGGAGGGAACCCAGAATGGCAGGATGTAAAGTGCTCAACAAGTGCAGAGAGGCAAGAATACAAAATAAAACAGGAAGTGTGCACGGCCAGAGAGAAAATGGACAAACACAAGGACAAAGAACAAGAAATTACAAAGAACACACTGAGTGAGTCAAACAGGATAACAAAAAATACAAGGACAGGGAAACACCAGGGGAAACACCAGGGGAAACAGAGGCAGAACCATGACATGAAAGGCGAAATCCAGAAGGCACATATCCCTGCTGAGGTTGAATGAGAGGGGAGGGTGTGGTGAATTCACCACTTCTGAGGAAGGAGTAAAAAGTTAGTAGGAATACATAGTCAGGTAGGGTGTCTTTGTAGGGACAGAAAGCGCCTGGTCTGAGATGTGATAAGATGCTGTGTAAGTGTAAGCTGGATAAGGTGATCTACAGTCAGGGACAGGATAAAGTTAAGAGATGCTTTTAAGGAGCAATCTCATTGCCAAATTAGAAAATGAAATGGGAAAAGGGGAGGTGATAACATCTGATGTTAAATTGAATTTCAGAAACAAGCTGCAAATGTGTTGAGGTTTGAAGTGGTGAACACTGATGCAGTGGCAAATGAAGGCACATACAGGAGTAATGGAGACAGGCTGAGAGGCACAGCAGTAGAGATACAAAATATCAAATAGCAAAAGTGTGCCATGTAAAATCATTCCTTGTGTACATTCTATCTGATTCCAGAAAAATCGTCCAGCAGATGGAGAACAGAGGGAGTCAAGGTTCATTCAGCAAAATCCAGCAGAGTGCTTCTGATACTGACTTAAATTTGCAGGAGCTGCTCCTGCAGCTGAAAGTCAGGCAGAGTTAGAATCCCACTTTATGCTGAACAGATGCCGCTGAGAAGGGTAAAACAACTGAGAAGAGTTTAAATGGGCAGATAATGTTATTTTTGTCAAGTTCTGTCTCTAAAAAAACTGAGATCTTTTACAAAAACCAAAAGATTTTTTGACCTATGAGTAAAGGTGGGGGAGGAGAGGATCTCGACCTCAAACTTAGGAGAGTCCTGTGAGAAGGTTCGAGCACTGACATTCTTGAACCTGCAGCAGAGAGCGGCTGGGGACAAGAGAGATGTTGGAGGTTGGAACAGAGGAGTGGTGTATCCTACATTTCTGCAGGTATAACAGTAAATAACTTGACTGTCTCCAGAGATCATAACCAGTAATTCTTGAGTCCACTGACTGACCAGTTCACATGTGTGATGTAGAGGCTGGCACTGCTGGAAACAGCTTTATGACAAAGGTAGAAAGAATTATCCAAGCTAAATAAGAGTCTAGTTCTTGCTTTCACTCTGGGTAGATGGAACAGATCAGCCCTGGTTTATGCTAAAAGCTTCCAGACACAGTCTGATAGAAAGGTCACTGTTTGAGGACCTGCAGACTTGATCACAGCAGTGATGGCTTTGTCACATTCAGGGATGGCAAAATGGTATTTACAAGGTTCATGTTTTTTCCTTGCAGGATTGTTTTTGCCCTAGGACAGCAGAGATATTTGTAGACCGACAGTTTTACAGCCAACCAATGGTGGAGTGGAGCAGCAGAAGCCAGGGAGTGTTGATGTGCTTGGGATTACAGATAGTTGCTTGTTGTGGCAGCTTGTGGAGCTGGAGTTATGGATGGCATGGAGCCAGAGAGATGGCTTGGTCTTGGAGCTGGGACAGGGGGATTTTGGTTTGGTCTCAGGGGGGTTTGGCCATGCAGGTGGAGGATAATATGGAGGTGATCTCCCTCAACATAGTGTTGCTGGGATCGGGATCCTCTTGGAGGAGCTCGAGATCGATCAAGCACTAACCCCAACCCTGACATGTTGTTCTTGTGGAAATGAGACTCTGCAACAGGGATGAGTAGAACGTCGTAGGTTTTCGGAGTGAAATGACAAGTCACAGCAGCAAAGGACAGAGAGAAAGAAAAGGTGAATGAATGAGTGTATCCAAGTCTTCTTGAGCGAACCTATGCTAGCTTGATGAGTAACCAAAATTTTTATTTTTCATGAGTTGTAACGGTATAACATTGTGACGGTGGAAAGAGGGAAAAGGAAAAAAAGCACAGACTGACAGCAGAAGTCTTTTCCATGTGGCTGAGCTTACAGTGCAGCGCCTCAGCTGCTCTCTCTCTGTTCTGCTGCAGTCTGCCTCTGCTGTCATGAACGTTTCAGGCAAACACAAGCTTGACATCATAAGTGACATTTTCTCAGAATACAAACAGAGTTGATGCCATGATGAATATTTACCAAGGCAGTGCTAACCTGAAGGTATCTCCGGAGTGAGGCACGAAACCCAGAGGAAACAAGACAGCTTGGAGAGGCTCACGGTGGAACAGGTTGGAACTGGGCAGATCCTACTAGTCACTGTAAGTGTGCTGGGCAGTGCATGCATAAATAAAAAAACAACACAGTTTAGACTTTTTGCATATTTTTTACACATCGGTTTGCTGTTTCAAGGTAAGCATGAAACTCAGAAACTCAAACTCTGTACAGTATAGTTTTCCAGTTATATTAAAATTGCTCTAATGGGTCCATACATCTCTTCATTCAAGTATCCACCAATGAAAACAGCAGAAAACAATACTAATTATTAACATAGCTGTTTGAAATGAATGTGACTGTGAGGTGGAGTGTTGTCACCACACTCTGCTAATGAGAAAGGAGAGGATGTGGTGGCTCTATAACATCACCTGACTCCCTCCCCTAACCAGACTAAGACCACTAGAGAGCTTCGTCAGTTGAAGGTAAACATGCAGTACGTCATTTTGTGGCACTCGAAACAACAGATGCTGTTGTTTTCTTTGGGAGGACGATCTCCCCACACAAGTGTTAAAAAAGGGACATGGTAATTAAAATCACCTCTCTGTGTGTAGCATTGATGTGCGGGGCCTTCAAAGGAGAGCTTTAAATGTCTTCACGAGGAGAACCAGTCTGTCAGTAAAAACTAAGGTACAATGAGGAGGCGCTTTCAAAATCTGTTCATATTTACAATAAACAGGTCAAATTGTGAGATATTTCAGATTCTCATGGAATTTTTAGAATTTGTATAAAACACCATGTTACAATTGGACTCAAACAACAGGGCAGGAGAACCCAAATGCAGGACGCACACTCTGAGCGAGGTTTTGCAGGTAGTTTGATAATAACTAAGAAAAAGGTCTTTCAAAAACAGTCCAAAAACAAAACATGAACTCATACATGAACTCAAAAAAGCTCACACTTGGCTGGCTAGATCTCCGAACATGAACAAAACATGAAACATGAGCACATGGACCTGACACAAGAACATTAAACACAGCAAGACAAGGGAAGACACAGACTATATATACACATGAGGTAATATGTAACAGGTGAACACAATCAGGGCGAGCAGACAATCAGACAGGCAGGAAACACACAGTGGCGGGAAGTAAAGGGACCTGAAACATGAGGGAGAGCGGATTTCAAAATAAAACATGACACGCCAGAATAAGAAACCAGAAACATAACACACGGGGAAACTTCAACATGACAAGATATAACAGAAAAACATGAAACCACTAAACACACTGAACACAAGACGGTGCAAGAAACACGAGATAGACCAGAAACAGAAACAGGACAGACATGAAAACCTGACGTAGACATAACCTGATATAGAAAACACAAGGAACATGAGACAAGAAAACACAAGAAAACAGGACAATCACACACAAACATTTCACAGATTTATCCTGGTACTACCAATGAAGTTTCAGAACACTTTGATCCAACTAAATTTAATGTAAAAAAGCAAATAAAATATATAGTATACACATATTAGCTGTATGGAATAGAAAATGTATGAATATTTTAACTGCAGTTCAAATTCACATACAAATATAAAAACTAAGTCACTTGAGTTGAGAACCTTCTGGCACAAATATCCACTACTCAAACTCCCTCCATCATCGACCTCCTGCTCTCTCAGAATAACTTGACTGAACCTAATAGGCCCTCCTCTTCTTCTTCTTCACTTGTTAGCCACGGCGTTTGAAACATTTTATGAAGTGTGTTTTATTTCATGTTATTTTATAGTGACAAATCCATCACATGGTCCAGTTACAACATTTAGAGCACTGCAAAATACCAGCACCATAAAAACCTGGTGAGAAGCACCCGCTCAGCCACGTCTAAATGTCTATTCCTTCTTTAAAAATGTTTCATCTTGAGTTTAAAATCATGACACCTTTTGAATTCCCCGGAGTTGATCCCCTGATTAACAAAAGATGTTGATTCCTGTTTTTTGAGCCTCACAGTTCTCCATAGATTTCCACCATGTCACTACAGGTGGAAGAGTTGCTGACAGAGTGAAAAGGCCGTGGGCTGTGTATTAGCATGGTACCTGTCTGAGAAACATCACTGCTATGTATTAACCTTTTCACCAAATACCAGCTGCTGAACCTGCAAACAGCAGGAATGGCAGACACCTCCAGTGATGGTGAAAAGCAAAGAAACAGGCCTCTGTTTTACTCAATCACACAGATGAAAACAACAACAGATCGTTCCAGTCTCTAATGTGTCAGCTCATATTTTCAGTAAAGACTGAAGAATCCTTTAGTGTCCTTTACAGAATTAGCAGGGTGTGGTGGTCTTGTCTGGTCAGGTAGGTCTTCAGTTGTGGATTCCTTGGTAGTGTTTCTGAACATAAACAGAACAAAGCATTGGTATGGAAATGTACTATCAGCCTAAACTCAGACATGTTCAATATCCAGGTTTAGTTACACATAAAAATGTATTCACATTGGCTTATTACACTTGATCTTCTTCTTTGCTTATGGTTGTTGTGGATTATGTGAGTCATTTCCTCAAGGGAGTAACACCTCACAATTACCTCCCCTAAAATGTCCATGTCCATTGTTTAAAAATCTTTCAAATAAAGACCCCTAAAAATATTAAAGTCACACTAATACATTTTTTAACATCACATGACCATGTAATAAAGGTATTTAAAAGGTGCTGCTGCTGAATGTGATACAAACCATCACCAGCACTGCACTTCGCTTCAGCTCTGCAGATCGTTGTTTTGGTTTCCAGACTGCAGCATTCCTGCTTTGGTTCAGTTTCAGCACCCTCATCAACCTCTTTCCAGAAACAGCAAGAGGCTGTTTTCAGTGAAAAAGTTCTTGTTAACCAACTGTACTTACCCAGCAACAAACAGCAAAGTGCAAACTCTCACATTGGGTCCCTGCAGTTCTTGCAGAATAAAGAATTTAGAAAAACCCTAAAAATTCAGCACTACAGTGCTATAATGTTTGATGACTGAATGACTGTATTGAAATGCAATAACATTTAACACTATAAATATGAAACATTTCAGGCTCGATGATGCATTAGTGCATTATCCAGGGTTATTTTAATCTGTTTTGTTAAACAATGTAGCTTGAAAACCATGAAAGCACAATGTTCTGCACATAACTGACAGTGTAGAGGTAAAGCTGTAAACATGCACACTGTTAGTGGTTAGACGTGTGAATAACTTGAGTTCTGAGGGCAGAGCTGTAGCTCTCCTACACAACCCCAGAGATGAGCCTTGACATGAGGTCAGCCGTCACCCGGCCTGAAGGCTCCACCTGTTCTCCTGGTCAGCACGGTGCTCTGCAGGGCTCTGCATGCACGCTGCTGTTACTGAGTGTGAGCTGAGGCTGACCTTGACCTCTGTACGACAGACATCCAGCTGTGCCCCAGAGCAGCAATGAAGTCATCACTTGAAGAAAAGGAGAACTCTTGACCTGTGGGAGCACTGGAGAGGTTCACAGGTTACCAATTATAATCAACGGAGCACAAACAATATGGACATATCAAGAAGAATGAAAAGAGGAAAACCAAAAAGAGGCTAAACACACCTTTAAAATAACATTACAGTCCCTGTTTGCAACTTCACAGCAACAAAATATGGAAATACATCCCGTGCCAGCATTTGTACCATCACCAAACTACTGCCCTGCACCATGTGAGAAGCAAAGATATATTTAGTACCTGTGTGTCCTTGGTGAGGGATGAAACTGGCCTGAAGTCTGGCTTGTTCCACAGATCTCTACAACACTGCCGAGCATCCACAGAAATCTGGTAAGATATCTGATTTTTTTTAGTGCAAACTGTATTCAGTGGGTCAGTGGAGTTTATCTGGAGTCTGATTGGTTACTCAGCAGGATTTACTGAAGATGTAAATGATATTTTATTTTATTTCAAAATACAGAGTTAAATAAAAAAAAAAAACCACAATGGCAAGTTTGGACTTCCATACATCCGGAACCTAACAGTATACAAAAACACCCCACCATACATCACATAAACAATAAAAAAAGGATTATCAGTCACAGTAAGAGGAAGAATGAGACCCTCCAGTCCCTGAAAGTCAGCCCTACATGTTCCCCTTCCCACTGAAAACAGCTTTAGCTTACTGCATCATTCAGGATGCTCCTCTGTGTGCGGCCCCGCAGCAGCAGTGACCTCAGGCCTCCAGGTCAGCCGTCTTCTCTTTGTTGTCTCTTTGCTGTTGTTGATAAAGAACCACTTTTGAGCAGCTCGCTCTCTCAAGCAGATGACAGTTCAGAGGGCCTATCAGCCGTTTGCTTGACACAAGGTCAGAGGCAATGACTGCGAGTCAGCCAAAAAACAAGATGGACTGTCAGCCAAAGAGCCCGAGGGGAGAGAAGGAAACAGCAGCCACATTTGGAAGGGTAATGAGCTCGGTTGCAAGGCAGCCAGGAGAAAACATTGAAGGCATTGCATGTTTTTACAGCATCTTCTTGTCACTGTCTCTCTCTGGGGAAAAGGTATGCTCGCCTTCCCACCATCACTCCCTCCTTCCATCAGCTCAGTCAGGCTGTCCTCACCTCTCCCTCCCTGCCAGCAGAGATGTGCTGCAGCGGCTGAGAGGCCGCTTTCCATCTTTCAGCTTATGAATACTGAATGGCCTCAAGTAGTTTTGATTAAGAAGGTAAAAGGTTGCAGACAGTAATCTGCAATCTTTCACCAGTCTGAGAGGGATTTCCAGGGAAAAAGGCCTGAGGAAGAAGAGGAATGAGATGGATAGGAATAATTTATGTTTGAGTTTTAAATGAATTCAAACAGAGAAAGGCTGTGGCTCTTTAAGAGAGGGGATTTTTTTTAATTCCAGTCCAGACAGAAGGGAAATATTCAGTATTAACACCTGAGAGAATTGCCTGAAATTGCCATTTCGCTGTCCTGGAAGTGACAGCAGCACAGAAACTTTTGGCATCCTGAGTAGCTGAGCTGCCATATGAGAGGTGAATGTGAGCAGCCAGCTGCCTGCTGTGTGGGGATGTTCCCCTATAGAAGAGCCACAGTCAGGGAGAACTCACTATCACTTACTAGCTCCATAGATGATCTGACCTCGCCTCAGGTTGCTTCCTGCTGGCTTTTGCTTGTCAGTGGGACTACGCTGCAGGCAGGGAGCCACAGATGGAAAGCAAAACGCATTTGACCCGTGAAGAGAAAACTGCAAAAGACCAACCTCCCAACGTCCAAACCTTTCCTAAATGTTATAGAAGCGTTAGAGAGGAGGAGTCCCCGACTGCTGCCTGGTAATTGATAGCTGATTCATTCATTATACAGAAGTGTGTATGAGGGAAGAATTTAATATGTAATTGACTTCATTAGCCCGATGGAGGCCTGGTGTTCTGTTTCTTGTTATTTATGAATTTGGTGCATTCACTCTCTCACCTCTCTGCATAGGTTACTGCGTACAAGGCCACCTACTGCTGCAGCGACTGCTGATTGCCAGATGGTGCAGTTAAGTGCTTCAAAGTAGCCAAGTGTAAATGTGATCTGATGTCAGTGTGCTGAAAACTAAATTCATGATAAACGACAGAGGCTCGAGTTAATGAGCTGCCTTCATGGTGCAGGTTATCTGTTGGCTGCTAGATCATGTCACACAGCACATCAGGCTGCCCTCACTGTTTGAAAAGTCCAAATACACAGTAAATATATTTGCAAGGCTCAGTTTGGTATTCCACACTGTGTCTTGGTACTGTTTTTAAAAACAACAGTTTGTAATATTCAGTCAGAGCAGGAGGCTTTGAACAGTGCCGTATCTGTCACTGAGGACACTGAGCTCCTAATCTGTATTGTTACAGGTAGAGATTTTTTTATTTCAGATTAACATGCACTTACACAACTGCAAGGGAATTTGGACTCTTGACTTCAGTACTAAAATGCTGCTCACAGCCGTGTCTGTGTTTATTCACACCTCTCGCAGCAGTGACAGTGGTGGCTGATGGTGCTGCGTGTTGCTCTCACCCTACAGTAGTTCTTTTGATCTGCTGCCTGTGTGTTTCCTCTGGGTGCTCTAGTTTCCTCCTCCAGTGTAAACACATGCATGTTACACATGTGAAGTAAATAAAGACACACTGCAGTGTGCAACAACCACTGAAGCAGACTGGATCCAGAGACCGTGTATCCCTATGCTGACTTTGTGCAGTTATAAAGGAAAAACATTTTCTTAATTCGATTTTTTTTTTATTTCTGATGCAGCTTAAGTGTGAACACGTCCTTCTGATGCAAATCATATCTGATTAAACAACATGAAGAACCTTCTCTACTCTCTGAAGTCAAAAGTTGGATGAAGGACAAAATTCAGAGCACATTTCTCACACATATCAAAATATTAGATTAAATATTGATCAGCAAAGATTACATCTTAGGTCTCATTCTGATGCCCTTCAACAACACTTTGAGCATTAACTGAAAGTGTGTGCACACACATACACACACAGCAGATGCTTGTGTCACTGCTTGACACTGGATGTTTGAGGACTCGGCTTCAGCAGCTCTGAGAGACTCTGTCTGAGGTAACTCTCTCTCGTAAGTGCAGGTTTTCATAGAACTCAGGTCACTGTGAGATATATTTCCATAAAACACAGCACCAACACCCCCACAACCCTCAAGATAATGGATGGATGAATTATTTACAGTACATTTTCTAATAACATTAGTTTATTAGAAAATGTTTAACTTGGTCACTATGAAAATTAAAGGCCATTGTTTTGTTTTAGTTAGTTTCCACTTTAGACACACACTGTACTGGTTTCTATGTAATTACTGCTCTAACAGTCTAAGAAAGCATACATATAACAGTACGAAAACTCATATATACCACTGTGTGTTCTTAACTGTTTGATAGATCTATAGGGATTTTTTCGATTACACACTCACAGGCTGGTGAGCTGAGAAATGATCTTGCTTACATTAAATGATTCTACCATGTTCTCTTCATGCGGCTCTTCACATTCACGTGTACACACATAAATGTGCTGCTCTGGCCTCTTTTGTCAGATGACACAAGCAGCTGGTGTCCCTGTATCCTCCTGTTGTTGGCTGAGAGTTGAGAGAGGGTTGGTGGGAGTGGACGCTCCTCAGGGCTTTCAGTGACATCATCATGCAAGAGGCGTTAGAATAATCTCCTGGTTTCCACTGTGCCTGTGTGAAGTGTGTGTCCAGTGTGCTTCTCAGTCTCTAACACTCAAGGTGACTGTTGTGCTGGATGGACTGTCAGGCGGTGTAAGCAACCAACAGTGTAACGTGCAGTCCAGAAGTCACAATACAGACATTTGTTTCATTCTGCAAAAGTCCAGTAAACAAGATTTTATCAGAACCATCTGACACACTTAATAGTTGTGACAATGTGCGTCACTCCAGTGAGAGGACGAACACACAGCTGAGCATGCACAACAGCACATCTGAACCCTCCAGCTGTGTGTGTGTGTGTGTGTGTGTGTGTGTGTGTGTGAGAATGACATGCTGGCAAGTGTCTGTGCTTTGTTTTGCTGGTTTTACTATCATGATCACATTTTGCATTTCTTTACAA
>JBAJHX010000049.1:25680391-25692807 GCA_037176925.1 Amniataba percoides
ACAGGAAAAAAACATTACAAAACATGCGGATGTGTGATTTATTCCTCGTACAAACCACAGATCCTATCAGCTACAACTGCCTCGTACATACGAGGCTCTGCACGCACACACACACTCCTCAACATTACAATAGCAGTTTGGGTTTACTGGTGGAATCTGATTAGAAAAGACCAAGCGAGTAGAGCTCTGCAAGAGCAAGTTAAAACATGCCTAAAACAGCCTGCACAATGAAAAATCAACACACACAGAACAATACAATTATCTGGTTAAGAGGAAAATATTTGCAAGACACAAGCAGCAACCAACGAAGCCAACACAGAGGTTGGATGTCATGTTTTATAAAGAGGTCAGTATGTTTGAGAGAAGCTTAATAAGTTTAGGTGGATTTCAAATCTACTGTATCCCTCTCCCCAAATATATAACACAGTAAATGTCAAGATCTTGAAGTTACTGTCCTGGTGAGAGGCAGTATGTTTTTTGCAGAAATCAAATTCACAGATTCATTCTGTCCGTTCAAAACAGATTATGAACTACACTGTGTAATGTGACATCTAATGGACGAAAAAAAGTAGCTGTTCTCCCTATTTCAATGGTGGACTCTGCCATAGGAAGAATTCTAAGACTCATTCATCTAAATTCTAAAAAAAAAAAAAAAACATAAAAACCTCTGTCGTCTAAAAACTTACTATTTTGACAGCAAATCCAAGATGATCCGAGGAAATGAGCAAGTTCAGATGGAAATGAAGGGTTTGTGACTGGAAGGTCACCAGACTGGGAAAATGTGGTCAGTTGCAAACAAGTGCTTCCTACTCTGACAAAAACTACCAAATAGCCAGATAGCAAGACAGTCAACAGTGGAGTCCAGAAGATTGAGTATGTGACTGATATGATCACCCTGTCTTCAGCGTTACCATCAGTGACTCAGAGGAAAAAGTAAACTCCACTGAAGTTTCCCCAGTTTAAATTCTGAAAAAAGGTAAATTGTATTCTATTTTACATTTTACATTTCATATCTTGCTTACAATAACAAATGAGGTTACACTAATATGTAGTGTCTGTAAGTAAACACCACAGTGGTGATTTATTTCAAACATGCATTTCAAATGACCATGCACTTTCCACACCAATGTCACCAATGCTGACCAGACATGCGAGGTGTTTACACTATACCTCTTGTGTACTGACAGCAGTTTGCTGAATGGGAATGACTGCTGGTAGGGGAGACAGTGGTCCAGGTTTGGGACGTGGAGGATCAGAGCTAACAGGAGCTGCACGTGGAGAAGGTTTAGGAGCTGGACTGACTTGTGATGGAGGAGAGAGGGAGGAAGTTTTGTGGGGCCCTGGTGTGGTGGAAGGAGAACTTTTAGGGATGGGTTTTGTTGCAGCAGCTGGTTTGGGAGTAGGTAAGAAGCCAGGAGGTGGAGATAAAGCTGAGGCCTTTGGAGGTGGGACGAAGCCAACAACCACTGGCAGAGATAAAGGTCTGGAATGAATGGGTTTGGAAGGAGTAGGAGCTGAGCGCTCAGAATCCAACTCAGGACTTTTGATTTCCCGAATAACTGGACCAGAGCTTGTAGGTTTATGATTGACCTCCTGTGGTTTGGGGGAGGTCACTTCCTCCTTCCTCTCATGTTTTGCCTCCTCTAGCTCAACCTTTTCCTCTTTCTTCTCCTTTTTCTTCTCCAACTCTATTCTTTCTGGTCGGTCATCTTTGCGTATTCGTGGGCGGGGCTCCCTCGTCCTGCCTCTGACCATGAGGTTTGCCAATCCTCGAGAAACGTCATCTTTCTCTTCTGTCTTGATGACATCATGTTTAAAAGAGAAGCCTGGTATCACAGGGGCCTTGGCCACTGAAGCAGGTACTGGTGCTAGCACTGGTTTAACCACTTCAGCAGCAGGCTTAGCTGCTTCTGGAGGTTTTTCTGATGCTTGTTTGGGCACGGTGGCCTCGTCTTCTTCTGTGGGCAGGACCTTCCTAACAACACGACGAACTACTTTTACAACTTTCTTACACGTCAGATTCTGGTCATCTGTAGTATCCATCTGTTTGGTGCTGGTGTCTGGAAGTTTGATATTACCGTTGGCTGTCCCATTGACCACATTTCTGCCCAATATGCCATTTTGCTCTTGTTCCCTCTTCATAGCTGGTTCTGGGCTTAGAGCAGTTTGTGATGGTTCAGGACTCCTCAATTGCTCTGCCTTCTTAAATGGAGGCTCAGGACTTTTGAAGCGCTCAGGCATTTTTACAGGTGTCCTGACTTTAGGTGGAGAGGGACTCCGAACCCGGGAAACTGACTCCGTAAGGGAAACTGATGGGGGACTTTTTGCCCGGAACAACCCCCTGCCTGGGTCTAGAGCTGGTACTGACTTTGTCCGGTTGAGCAGCCCATCATTGTCTGACTACTCATAGAGAGGAAAGAGAGGCGGTATAAGGACGTGAACAGAAAATGAAAATAATGTTTGCTGTCAAAGTGTCGTACCATTGTTTAAGAGATTTAAGATGAATCCTAACCCAAACAGACAGGCCTGTTACCCCATACTCAATAGTAAACTTTATTAATAAAATATTTAGGAACTTTCAACTGTATTCAGTATCCATTGCTTCAAAATCGCCTGTATATTAAATTAATGTCACAGATTTGTTATGTTCACAGGTGTGCAATACTATCTTTGAATGAGTAGGGTACTATCAAAATAAATTCACTATATTAAGACACATCTTCTTATCAAGGAAAACCAAGATAAATCTGACGATCTGGACTGATCCCTGGTAGAGAGGAGACAACCCTAATGTGTTATCCAAGTGCAAACTCTAATGGAGGACAATATTTACTTACACTTTTGCTTTCTGGCTTGTTCTCTTCTTTGATCTAAATGTGTCGATATAAAAAACAGACTAGATCAAAACCTTAACACTACATGAAGCTGCCCCATCACACACCGTGCAACCTCAAAACATGCAACATTTCTGAGAGCCATCTTTTGCATAGAAATGAGTTCTCTTTCTTTGGATAAAAGAACAAAAAATGGATTCACACACTGTAATGATTTGCTGTTAAGCATCCAGCAAATGGCAAAGGTGGTACAAAGTCACAGCAAACGAGATAGCTACTATAACACTATTCTTCTTGTGAAAGCAATCAAATTCTTAGTGTGATACAGGCAAAAGGCACACGTTTCTAAAGACAGACATGTTAAAACAGTGTAAACACTGTCACTCCATGCAGTGCAAGAGTGCTGTATCAAATGTCCAAATGAGACTTCCCTTTTGTTCCCAGAAGGAAAAGCGAGATGAGAATGCCATGTTGGCTGATCTGCTGTCATGGGCTGAGATGGAGGAGATGAGAGCAGGAGGAGGAGCAGGAAATGGAGGGCGGCTGGGAAAAGAAGAATGGTGAGAATACACAAAAACAGATGAAAAGGAACAAGGATCTTTGGGCGACAAAGATCATAAGAGAAATAAAAACAGAAAAGTACACCACCCTCATAAGCCCTCTACAAAGGAATAAAAGATTATCATACCACTAAAATTAATCTTGCACAACACTCTCAGAAACCCTTTTGAATGGTAAAACCAAATATACAAGCATACCTGTGAGTTAAACTTTATAATTACAGAGCAAAGACAGAACAAACACCCTTTGCCCTCAGAGGGTGATGCATGTTTGTGGCCAAGTATTCACACCTCATCTTTCTGTCTGGCCAGAACTTTTAATTCATTTTTCTTTATTTTCATGAATATATAAAGTTGAATCAAATTTCTACTTAGCCATGTTCTTGTCAAGTACCATAAGAATCTAGCCAGTGAGGATCAAAACTATTCTGTATGACAGAGGAGGAAGACCATTAACTTTCACCGAAGCAGCACCTGCTCACAGATTATGGACGCTTTGATATCATTTTGCTACCATGAAATTCTGTCACTATTTGATCTGTGCAATATAGAATCCTATTTTACTTATACATTAACATGATGAGGTACTTTGAATGGCCTGGTATTTTTTTAAAAATGGATTAGCCGTTAACTTTGATGTGCTGGCTAAATGTTGTGTTGGTTACTGACACTTGGACGACAGTATCATCAATGATATAATCAGCTAGAAAACCTATCTACTGACTCAGAGTAGAATCCACTGGTTGAACACAACTCTTTCTCTCATGAGAGGACAAAGGGTGCCAAGAAAAACACCAAGACAGAACAAACCAGCACCAGCAAGACCCTCTCCTATTTGAGCTGCATTGTGAGTGACACAAATTCACACAGACCACAGCTTTCCTTTGCACTTTCAGGTAAACCACAACTAGATAAAAAATATTATTATAATATATCTTCTTAAGCCATCACGTCAGTTGCCCTCATTGTATAGATTTGATTTAATGTGATCAGTCCCTTTCCACCTCAGATTTGACCTCCCTATTAGCTGAAAACTAGTTCAACATAGTGAATATGACAATCTAGTATGGTTCTGAAAATGCTAGCCTAAGAAGTTTCCACTGTAAATCCAAGGGTCTCCAAAGATCTGACCATCTGACCAAGATGACCATCAACATCCCCAATGCCCCACCACACAGCTTTAACTGACTATAAGAGGGTGTCCGGGTCTGACAGGGGGGTCATTGGGTTTTATCAGTGGTCACTGAATTAGCACGCTGGCGGTCTTATTTTTGGATTAGACAGTGGTAAGTGTAGCGTCATGGGCCAGATTACTCCCTCACAGAAAGGCCAACAAGATGAATAAAATGAACAGAGAGGAGATGAAGTCATACATCACACATCACAAGCATTATGTTTTTAATACCACGCTGTATAAGTAAGCAGGACTCTTATTACTTTCAACTCAAGATACCACTTCAGGACTACTAATGCATTTTTTTTTCAGAAACTCTCTATTTAAACAGATAATACAACAGTATAACCTAAATTATACACTCATTCACACAGACACAAAATGACATGACAACAGAACAGACGCAGTGACGATAAGTGTTGCACAGTCACTCAGTTGGAAAGTTGCTGTGTGATATGACACAAGTGTATCATTAATGACCATTTAAAAAAAAAAGCTGACCACATCCATAAACAGTATATATATATGAAAGCTGAATCAATATTTAACACAAAAAAACTCACAATGCTAACTTTCCAAAGGTTTTTGCTCAGGGCTGCATCCCATGTGATCCAAGCCAGTACTTCACACTGAAACTTTACATACATCATACATCATCAACATAAGACATCATTTTATTCTAAATCAATGACCAAAGTACAACAACAAGCATGGAACATGAAATTAATGAAACTTGAGGCTTACATTGCACCCAAATTTTTAAGCCATAAAAATGAGGTGTGAAACTAAAAGTAAATGAATTTCCCTCAAAACAATTACATACATTGCCTTTCGGCAGAGGCCTGATTAATCAGATATCGTCCGGCTGCCGGTGGCTGTCTGAGAGAAATGGAGTCACTAGAGTTCATACGTCTACAAAACAGAAAAGTAAGCTCCCACTTGGCATCCCTCTAGAACCAAGCAGCTGCTTCTTGCTGTACTAATGCTGACAGTCGAGTTGCTAAAACCCTGTTTGTAGTGGACTGGTAATACATGCATTTATACATTTTCAAAAAGGGAGGCCCAATCTAACAGTCAGACCCAGTCCAGATACACCCAAGGATAATTAGAGCCCATCTGAAAGGTGCTCAACCTGAAAGGTCCAAATACAGAAACACAAGCAAAGCTAGCAGCAGCACGATGCCCCGCCAATTAACAAGCATCTGTTGCCAAAAACAACAGATCATTTCTTCATAGCTTCAATTCTGTGCTGGCATCACAACATGTATACCTGCCGTGATGATGACACAGCTCGTGACCAGAGCAAACAGAGTGCCCACTTGGACCAACTCACGTATTAGATATATGGACACACAGACCTGAGATCTGCAGCAACATGAATTTGGGGTTGCCTGTCGTGTCAGAAACCTGAAAATCAACAGCTCCAAAAGAAACTCTCCCACATTACACAAATCAAGACATCACTGGATAACATCAGTGCTGTGTAGTAAACAGGATTTCATTAGTCAGAACATGCCTGTATGGCATTCATCAATACATTAACATATCATATATTGATATATATCTAGATCTATGAAGATGTCCAGAAAACAACATAATATGATCAAACTGATGTTCTCCACGAGACCACATTTTCAGTTTTATAAAGAACCTTGGATTTACACATTTCAACAACAGACGTGTTAAATAGTGATGATGAGATACAATCTGGCCATCCAGGTACAATCAATGTCATCCATGAACAATGACACTTCACATTACTATACAGTAAGTCTAAACGCTTAAAGCTGAAGGAAAACCAACCCTGGACAGAAAACCAGGGGCGCAATCTCAGCTCCAACAGTTCATACATGAGCACACGAGCTCCCTCAGAGCACCTTTTCAAACCAGCCAAACACACGTGTACTTTTCAAATCTACCTCTCTTTGATTGATCAATAATCACTGATTAATGCCCAAATAGAAAAGGGAAACTGTCAGAGTTGCACAAAAGCTGCTTTTCTAAAATCTTTCAGTTGGAAAACCATTCAAGCTGCCCCCCTCAGCTAATTCTAGTCTAAAAATAGAGCCACTGGCTGTGGAGCCTCGAGGTCCCACGCTTATCATACATTTTCCACCTCCCATAAAAAGTTATCACAAATTGTTCTACCTGTTAGTGAAGTAATTCCACAACTCCCGTATCCAAATATCCCCCACAAGTCACAGATCAAATCAAAAAACAGCCAAAGTCAAGGAGATCTGAGCGAGCGGCTGGAGACAAAGTGGAGAGCCTAACAGCAGAGCCGGGGAGAGAAGGAGCGCTCTGATAGGCCGGCTATTCCTGACAGTGGACAGACAAGAGATGTGGGGACAGCTGTTATGATATGAGGGTGTTGAACGACGGTAAAAATAGGAGCCTGTGCTCTCCAGGCTGGACAGGACTGCCATGAATCCCCCCACCTCAGCACCAACACTGTTCACGCTGCTGCAGTTGCTGTCATCTCAGCTGCTTCTGTGTGTGCTTTCCATGTGTGCTTTCCATGTGTGCTTTCCATGTGTGTTTCTATGTGTAAGCAAACACAGCTGTTAGTGGAACTGAGGACATACTGGGTATAACTACTTATCATGTAGGTCAGTAACACTAAAATATTAGAGCTGACATCACGGTGCGTTGAGGGTCTTCCAGGGGCTTTTCTGACACAGTAGTGTTTGATTGATATGTAGCTGATACAGCACCACCAAAAAAACTAATCTCACAATTCATATTTGAATCTATAAAATGTCAAAACAAGTAACCAGACCAAACTGACCACAACGCAAAGTGCACAGAAAGTTTTACACTGGCGGCTAGCTACAGCTCATTTCTGTGGTGTCTGTAAATAGTGGGTGTTTGGAGTGAATAAACAGGGACTACAAAACACTCCAGCAATTAGATTAGTGAAAATAATGTGAGACACATTTTCTACTGGCATGCAAACTTCACAATGACTTCATAAACAGGCTGATGTCTTGCAAGTATAACGTTCACAATGGTACCATTTTAGGATTAAATATAAGGTACAACTGAGACTGAAGGACACGTCGTTAGCTTAGCACGTCTTTAGGCAACGTACTGGACAAGTCGGGACCTTCCCTGGAACTACACAGCTGTGTCTAAGTAACATTACAATTTTCCATATGTGAAGTTGTTTTACCAGACAACCCCATGAAAAATATTCAGGTTACCCTGACATGAAACTGAGAAACAGCAAGTCCTCACAACTGTGAAGCTGGAGCCAGCAAGACATAAATGACCATTATGTGACTGTTTCAGCACTGGAAACACAGAGAGAAAAGGACATCCCACCATGATAGCAGGGCTTAGATTTCTTCAAATAAGAGAAACTTAACTTTTGAATTGAGTTTAAGAGAAGACACTAAAAAAGAAGAATAAGTTGCAGACAATGTTATGTCATGGATGCCTGTCGCATGGTAACGTTTTTGTGCTGAATATGAATTTCTGTCAGCCTGACATTACAGCACAGTAGCTCAACAGCTGGATGGATAACACGTAAAGACACATCAGTCTGCCACCTCTATCAAACAGCGGGCAGAGGTTTCAGCTCCTGCTCAGTGTCTTACTGAACACACACGAGCTGTCACAACCTGAGCGCGGCTCGTTTCACAGTATCTGCAGAAACTACAGCTCTGATGCTCCTTCAAACTTACTGCTCACATACCTTTACATTTAGTCCAATCATCATTTGGAAGTTCAATCCCACGTCCACTCCATAAGCAGTCTGAAGCTCAAATCTAACCAAAACCTTCAAACCAGTGTTTCATCAGCTCTCCTCTGTGAGTCGGCTCTAACTACCATGTGTTTCACAAATTCCTCAGGACTATAGCATTCTGTATATCTACATGTGAGGATGTCATGAGTTGCATTGTTTTCCGGTGTTAAACTATTCTGTACAGCAGAGAGGAAGAAGTCTGAGCTTTTAAAGGAAGGCAGCACAAAGAAAAGCAGAAGCAGAGTGTAACATGTTACCGGAAATACTACATAAGCTTCCCTTAATACTAGCAGTGAAAAACTCATCCTTTTGTGAAAGTGCCTCTCTAAAGTTAACTACTTGTAAAGATGGTTTGTTTTATCAGTTGAAAAACCTCAAGTATAGTCTTCAGTTAGTAAACAGAGATGTATTTCACACAGAAGTTCTGTTCTGCTGGTTTTAAAGTATCCAGCTCAACGAAATACATGTTCTTACTCTAAAGAGGGACCACAGCAGAACTAAAGCTACCTTCAGCTTTTCAAGTTGCACTTACAAAGACATTTAGGATGCAACCAAAAAGGGGAAGTTGACCTGAAGTTTGAATTGAGTTTTTCAGTGTTTTTGGACTGACACAACGGCTTTGCATAAACGTCATAAAATAATACCCACACAGGTACAGTACATACTCAACATTCACAGTGTTACAGGCTAAACCCCAAATCACTCATATTCATTTTATTCAAAGTTAGGAATATATTAACATTATTTCTACTTAATGTGTTCCTTTTCTTAGTCTGTTTGACATTTCTTTTTATTGCACGATTAAGGGAGCTGCATTTCACTGTGATTATATCATGTATGATTATATGTAACAAATAAAATTGCAACTAAACGGTCTCACTCCCAGGTTGAAATGAGACTTCTGACTTGAAGTCTATGAAAGAATTTGCAAACTTGAGCTTGAAGGTTTATTCCTGATCTTGGAAATAGCGGTCAAACCAAAAACTGTAATGACAAAGCTCCCTACTTACCATTTTTACAGGGCTCTGTGCTCTAATTCATGAGCCTCATCAGTAGATAGAGTCTGTACAGCTGTCTTGAAGACACATACTCAACATATGTACCCTGCTGATGAAGGCCACAACGTGTGGCTGACAGCATCAGAAGAAAACAAGCATGTGGATCTTGTAATGTTTTTTTTTTTTGTAACCCATTTAAAGAATGGTGATAACCAAAGTAAAACACTGATCCTGAATGTACCTGTAAACATTTTACTGTAAAAACACTTGCAACACCCACACACTCCTAGCATTGGTAAACTCCTTACAGTTATGTCAAGGCAACATGAGACATTAATGAAGACATAAATGTCAGACACCAGTCAGTGTTTTTGGTCACACTGAAGAAGTCAACACTGGCTTAAAGCACAATATTTCAGTGTCAATGTCCTGTGCTCACACATAAAATTATCCACCTTTTCCTAAAGCATGACAAGATCAGATTATCTATAAATGTGTATGACTGTCATTTACATGAACAAAGAAATGAGCAACAAATTGAGGTTTTCTCAGAAAAAGAAAACTCAATCCTTCTGAACACATCTTGGGTTATCCACCCAAATAAGGACACATTTCCAAGCAGCAGCTATCAGATATCAACCGCTGGGGGTCTGCTACCGCTCCGTTTGTTTCCCAACACCTCTGATCTCATGCCACAAGATGGAGCCAGAGGACCAGGAAGAGCTCCACATGCCGTTGGACTCCAGCAACCACACAAAGCCTCCATTATTTCCAAGCAGCTGCCATGATATTTTAGGGAGCTGAGCAGCAAAGTGATTTAGATAAAAGTACAAGCACTCTGTGTGAGGTTTGAAGGGACAGTTTGGTGCAGCTGACAGTGAGAAGAGGAGGGCTTTGTGTTCAGACTGGTTTTGGGAGATAGAGAGAAGCTTAAAGAAGAGGGTGGGGTAAGAAGGTCCAGGAGAGAAATGCAGTGACGTAACACTGTATTATGAATGGCAAGGAGGTGTGTCACGTGTACAAGGGCTGGTGTAAAGTCAGCTGAGAGGAAAACAGCAATCCTACGTCTTTCACTCACTCACTCAGGACAGAAACCAGAATCTCTGCAATGACAAAGCAAAACTTACACTTGTAAAATATGCTACATCATCCTCTCCTGATTTCGATTAGTAAATCAGTTCAGCTACAAATTTAGTATTGTCTTGAAAGATACATTTCTGTCAGTCTGATTTTCCTTCCAGGAGTTTTGAAGCAGTATGTGATATTTCCATAAAGCAGACTGTCTCAACAAAAAGAGAGAAAAAACAGACAGACCCGAATCAAATCAAAAAAGGCCAAGAAGTGCTCATTTTTAGTCCCTATTATCAGTCAAGCTTTAAAAATACAGAGTCCTACACTCTCTATAAGACAGCTCCTCATCTCTGATAGACTCCATGTCACACTGCAGACTTTCAAACACTACACTCCACCTGAAACAGAGACGGAGAAACAGGCCTGTACAGCATCCACACAGCCTGCAAATGTTGGACAGCACATTAGCAGAGGGGCTGCATCAGTGTGTTGTGTATACATAACCCATGACTCTCACACACTTCAGGCTGTGTTTAGGTGCATGTAAGTTAGTCAGTGTCAGTAGCCAATGTCTATGCTCCATATCTCAGTTTAACATGGATGTTATTACTGAAAGACAGGTCTGACTATTCAGATAAGTCTGTGTTTTTTGTATCTTGCCTGGCATAGATTCCCTCTTTCCAAATGAACGGTTGTTGGCAGTAAGAGTTTGAACACGCAGGCCCCTTGCTTCTCTCCTTCAGGCACTTAACTAAGAGAATTTAAATGTACGTTTCCTCAGTGCCATGTGACATTCTACTAATGCACACAGGAGAATGTGCTCTAGTCATTGTGTTAATACTCCAGTCCTGCATACACAAACAAGTCCTGCAACACACACACAGACACACTCTCTCTTCTCTCTCTCTCTCTCTCTACTCAATCATTTTTCCTACTGGAAGATTATTTCATTTCCAGTTCCATGTTTACAGGATTGACTATGTTTGTGAAGAACACACTGCCATTGTTGAGTGGGATGCACACACACCCCGTCACTGTGTGAATACACTGTTTTGTCTCCTTTAGCATGTCTCTGGGGTAATTTAGCCATGGACCCTCTCACTCACACATCTAAGATCTCAGGATCCTTCTAAAATAAAAACTGTGTTAAGCTTAATTGTCTAGGATGACGTGACTGCACCTTTACACACACACACACACACCTCCATTTCACAATATCAAGCCCACCTGCATTCACAACATGATATAGCACTGCATTAGATCCTGATCATAGCTTCACCTTCACCAGCAGACTGGACTGAGGGAGGATTTTTCCACTTCTGAAAGAATCTGGTTAGCTCCTCAAGTACTCGTCCTGAACTAGACTAAACATGTCTCACACTTCATTCTTTGTGGACTGATGAAACTGATACAGACCTGCTCATCCTTCTGGGCATGTGCTAAAGTAAGGCTGTACTGATGAAAATGTTGAACTGTTCTCACTGTATGCAAATCTAAAGCCAACATCATTTGTTGTTCACCACACACTGAACACTGGCACTGAATGTCTTCTTCATCTTGGTAACTTCAAATTTGATCAATTTGGAACTAAAATAGAAAGAAGTCATGTTTTATCAGACAAATGTCTTGTGCAGCTACATGTGTGGATTTAACAATATTTGCATCTTTTCTTAAATGAAAGAAAATGTAAAATCTGTATCTCTCCAAGCAAGAAAGAAAGTACTGTTGTGGTATCTGAACTGAAACTACCAGCCCTACTGGACTTAGACCTGAGCATTCAGGAGCACATACTGCAAACGATTGTTCTTACACTTGATCTAGCTGACTGCTGGTACAAAAGGACAAAATATAGATTATAATATTATAAACCCAGTGAGATGAAATCAACGGCCAAGTGAATTAGCCAGTATGCCAGTATATCAGACACTGACCTTGTGTGGAGGGGGAGGAAGGAGACACTGTGTGTGTGTGTGTGTGTGTGTGTGTGTGTGTGTGTGTGTGTGTGTGTGTGTGTGTGTGTGTGTGTGTGTG
>JBAJHX010000049.1:25692907-25717333 GCA_037176925.1 Amniataba percoides
GTGTGTGTGTGTGTGTGTGTGTGTGTGTGTGTGTGTGTGTGTGTGTGTGTGTGTGTGTGTGTGTGTGTGTGTCATGCTTGAGCAAGCTCCTTCATGTAACTGTTCTGGTGCAGGGTGGCAGATGTAGGTCAGACAGGGAGGGTGCATGATGTCTTTGTCTGTACATGTGCACATGTGGTGCTAACACAAAAATGACTTATACACACCACATACATACACACTCTCCTTAAGAGAGAAGACTCTGCAAGTGATGACTGAATGAATTGGTGTTAACCCTCTAAAGGTGCTTGGTGTGACGCTGACAGGAGGCGAGGGGAAATACTGGGTTTCCTTCAGTGATGCTTGGTGCTTACATGTTGTCAATGTTGATGGATTATCATGTTGAGTTTTTTATTGATCTGCCAAAAACTCCATCAGTGTTTCTGCTGATGCAGCTCATATTCCTCCAGATGCAGATTTTTAAAAAATGCCCTCATTTCTGAAATCACCAGCAGTCACATGATAATGGTATTTAAATTGTAGTTTGCGCTCCCAGCAGAATTCCATCAGCATGTCCATACACCCTCCAGGGGAAATAATACATTCTTCACAATGCTGACACCAAACCATCAACTGGATATTGAACTCTCTACTAAACAGACCCCATTGGTGGGCCAGGTGAACAGTTTTAGTTTTCCTGGGAATTAAAGATAAAGATAGCTCACGAACAACTGTATTTATTAAAGGACCTTTAAAAGGTAAGATGATGTGCCATGGTCTTATTTACTTTTACAGAGGAGCAAAAAAAAGCCCAGCCCAGGACAGGCGGGCGCTGCAGTGTGTGATTAAATCCACCCAGAACAGTATGACACCTCTCTGCTGAGCATAAGTGATATTACTGAGGTGAGATATTGCAACAGAACCCAAACAATACGATCACACAACACCCACCCCTGCAACAGCCTGTTTTCCCTGTGGCCATCTGATGCACAAGTATTTCCTGTCTATTCTTACAACATTTCATTCACAGAATATTCTTGTTGTATTTTTGTTATTGTAATTGTAAACAAGAAGTGAATCCCACCAACTAACATAAAGATACACAGCAACACAAAAACCAGTGAAGATCGACAGTAAAGAAAAGAGAACGGTGAAAACCAACATGTCACACACATAAAACACAAGGAAAACACACGCGGCATCACTAGTAATTACATACATCATATATGGTTTGCAGTTCTTTCTGATACTTCATGATCATTTGCAGTACTATCAGAAGTACACTGTATGTATTAACATTAAAGAATTGTTTAGTTCTGACACTAATTACTATGTAGTGATTCAACAAATGAACCTTCACAAAGGCATCAGTTTAGCTGGACTAAAGTATAAAAACCAAAAACAGAGTTCTTTAGTCAGCGACTTAGAAGCCTGTCATTGACTAAAACCCTCAGTGGCATGGGAGTGGCTGTTAGCCTGTGTGGTTCTATTGACTTTATTGATGACTAAGAAGAATATGTGTCAGTAGCCATCAGGGAGCAGATTCTGTGCACGTCAAACTCCATCATATATTCAGGAAAAGAGTCCTGTTGGTGTTTGACAAACTTGAACTCATCTCCAGTATTATAGTGGATACTTATCTTAACTCATCTTAAGTTATCTTAAATGAGCCTGAAGTCCATTTCTTTATTTTTCAGATACAATTTCACTGAAGTTATTTCACCATGGAAGACCAAAACATGCTGGTGTTGCACAAGGGTTGAAATCAGAATATGATGGTGTGTTGGTCTTAAAATGAGGTGTGGTCGGAGACACTGTTGGCACAATGCTATCTTGTGGCAGCAGAAAGCGATTGTACCATTGGTCTACAGTCAATGGTGCGGTATTGTATTGATATTTAAAAGCATTATTCAGACAGTGAGATACACAAACACAAACACAATACAACACACCTACACTCTGTTACACACACACATACAGGGACACAGATCGTTTAAATAGGGCCCTAGTCTTCTTCAGCAAGGCTACTGACTCTATGAAACTGTACTGGTAGTAGCACTGGTATGAGCTAAATGCTAACATTAATTTCCCCCCAGGGATAAATAAAGTATTCTGATTCTGATGATTTTTGATCATCATGCTAACATGCTCACAATGACAATGCTTCAAACACTGATGTACTAATATGATGTTCTTTCATAATCCAGCAAGGTATTTCACACCTTATAAAAAGAAACTCTTCAGACTACACATAATATTTTGACAGTAACTGTCATCATCAATAAAAACAGTGCCATATGAAATCCTACATTTATGTTCACACCCTCACACAGCAGTGGCACAATACTGCAGTGAACAATGTGGCTAGTACACAGTCTGTTCTCTTTGACTGACAAAAGCCCCAGGGCTTAGGTCAGCTGAGGAATAGTAGATAAAAGAAAGAGCCAATCGCTGCCCTGTTTGCTCAAATGAAAACTGAACATCAGCTACACTGAGTGGGACTGGACATGTGCTCAGTGTGTTGGGTGAGTGCTTGTGTAAGGCTGAGTCAATAGTTGAGGTTTCATTGAATTTGTTGCATAACCCTCAAAACAAGTCCTACCTTAACCTGCACATGCACGCATTTACAAATGTCATATTCAAATATCCATAGGTCACCTAACAAAGCTTTACGGCCCCTCTAAAGCTGAACTGCATAATATATGAAATCAGTCTAAGTTTTCATTTTGATTTCATTTTGGATCAGTTTAGCAACTGCTTTTTTCCTGATTGCTACAATAAATATGCTACATCTCACTGAGGAACTCATTTTATTGTTCTGCTGGGAGAACCACAGAGAAGTATTCTGAGCTTATTTTCCTTTAGCGCTAATAACTAAGTATCTAATTCTTTAATTAGTGATTCTTTAATTAGTGATTATTTGACAACTTGTAATTAAATTGAAAAGTGCTAATCAAAAGTACACAACACACTAGTTTGTCATTGTTACTGTTTCAGTCATGTGCTCATTACACAAAGTAACAACAGCTATGCACAAACTGAGGCAATGAATTCATTATTTCTCAAATGTTCCACATTACCCATTTTTCCAGGTCAACACTGATTTTTTTTTTTTTTTTTTTTTAATTGAATTTTTGAGAAGGTCTGTATTCAGTGACCTAAGATGCCACTAATAAATACCAGTGTTTGTGTGGATAGCAACAACTGATCAGCCTCATGGGTAACATTTCTGATGAGATTCTGTACAAGACGTTGTAATAAGTAGAATGATTTGCCAAGAGAGTTTTTTATAGACAAACTGTAACACCATGGTTTTCAGCTGCTCTGGTAAACTCAGCAAACAATCACAGTTATATTTTGGCTCATTTAACATGCTAGTTGTTAAAAGGAAACTGCTCATTACGTTGCTCGTAATGCGTCTCAGGGTAGTGTCTGGGCTGATAAGATGAACTGAGTCACTGATCCACTGGCTGCTCTATCCGTGGATTTGCATTTGTGATATTTTCAGGCTGAAGACAGGCCTGTAATTATCGGAGAGGAAAGAGCAACTCCCTCTGTCCCAGAGGAATTTCATAAACATACAGAAGGCATCTCATTACATATGGCATCAATCTCAACACACCCATTATTGATAGGGTATGAAACTTCCTGTCTGAAATTCACAAGGCTTTACTAATGTAAATGTGGGACCTTGCTATCATTATTTGCCAACTGAAGGTGTCATCTTCATTGTACATTAAACTACATTAGACCAGTCAACTCAAGTGTACTGTCTGGATGACACATATGTTTTCATGACACTGTACCATGTTCAGTAATCAGTCGATGACACTTATACAACTGAGTCCATATGTTTCAGCAATAATCAAACCCTTTTCACAATGACATCTGACAACTTGCCTTTCATCATCATGTTTTAATGGACACTTTGCCCACCAACTCAGGCAAACAAGTCAAGACAGCAGTGTGTTATCATGGAAACAACCAGGTGCTCCAGCTGAGGCAGTACACTGACAGTGCTGTGTCACTGTGCTTAGTGCAGAGAGAAAGGAGACTGCTGACTGTGGGCTTTTCAGTCAGCAGCAGTCAGCACAGAGAGGCCAAACAAGCTGTGGCATCGGACCGAGACAGAGACACCGACACTAGCTCTCACACACTTTCAGATGGTACTGCCCTCTGACAGGGGGGCAGGGGAAGGAAGTAACTGAGTCTATGTGCTCTTCATTTGAGCACTAACATTAACAACATTTCCAAGATATGAAAGTGGCTGCCAGTCATTAGCAGTCTGATCTCTCATAACCAATTCCAACAGCTCAAGTCTTGATATCTGCTGATACAGAGTACCAATCCACAGCAGTGCTCCTTTTTTTACAAACTGAACACTTTTACATATCGTCACATGAGCTACAGATTGTTGTGGTGCTGGAAGCTGTCTTTCAGAACTAACAGGATGAAAGTAAGAGCAAAATACTCAACTTTGTAATGACACTGAGAAAAAGAAGGTATCCATCTGGTATGGCCAACAGATAATGCATTAAGCTGCTGTTAACAGTGATCAGTGCATCCTTACCAGTTATCTTCACATCTGCCTCATAAGCAAGTCACATGAACAGAACAAAAGCAACAATGTTTGAGTCCATCTAGACTACCAAGACTGCCTAATGAAGGTCTAGATCTTTGAAAACAACTGCCCCAGTCAATCAGTGAGGAGAGACAACAAAGATGTTCATCATTTGGGGTTTAGATGATGATGGTGGAGAGCTCTGTCACATGTCACTCCAAAATGTCCCATAGCTGTTCAGTTGTGTTGACATGTGGTGACTGTGAAGGCCACAGCATCTGATTCACATCATTTTCATCCTCATCAAACATCCAGTGAGCCCTCGTGCTCTATGGATGGAGTCCATTGTTATTCTGGAAGAGACCCCTCCCATCAGGATAGAAATGTTTCATCAGAGGATAAATGTGATCACTAACAATGACTATGGACTGATCTGTAGTGACTTTTCACTCTGAGGGGACAAGTGGACCCAAACCATGCCAGTTAATATGCCCCCACGGTATCAGCCCCTCATAGGGGACAAGGATTCTGGTTTTTCCTTTAATATGTCCCTTATCTGTATTTGCAGCGGGACAGTGTATGCAGTACTGAGTCAAAGTAAACTACAGTGTGTTCAAGTGTTCACGGTGATAAAGGAAATGTCACCCAGTAAAAGAAAAGACTTGTTAAAGCAAAGAAGAGAGCCATATTGCTTGATGAGTTTTTTAATATTGTAGACAAGGAATAAGAAGAGAAAAGGAATAAGATGCATCAGACTTTGTATACACACAGCACTGGAAATTGGGTAATATAAGCAAAAAATAAGCATGTCATCAACTTTCCAGAGCTTAAATGATTCCTTCAGATTGAACTTTCCTCATTATCTCTCCCTGTGATGCTGAAACCAAACACCTCAGAACAGCTGCTGAAACTGACTTCCCTTCTTTGCTCTGACAAGTCCTTTCTTCAGCAGTCTTCTCTATTATTCATCTGGCCTGCAGCATCAGCTATATAAATAATTCATTTTCATGAAGGAAGAGGAGAAGCAGACACCCCATGTCACAGCAGCAGAGAGAAGTATACCATGAAACTGCCAGGAAGGTCAAAGTGAGACAGACAAGTGGACATCCACATGTAAATAAGCCTATAGTCACAGTATCTGTCCAGTGATCACACAGTGGTACAACAAATATTTGAAAAACTCACTCCAAACTTTAATACAGCACATATAATATACTAGCAAGCATATAGTGTTGTGTAGCATCAGTTGGTGTATCAGTGTCACAATTCATAATATTTATACTGCCTTATGAACAATCTGACATCACACTGAGAGTTCTATTCAGTTAATGTGTACTGACATGATGTAGGCTGCTGGATAATCATATTTTATGACATTGGTGTTGGTTAAAGATGGAAATTAAGAGAGGCAGACTGCTGGTCTGTGATAATGATTAATGATTATTAATGTCAAGGCAAGCGTGACCACTGACACTTAAGCCATGCAGTGTGGCTCCTGTGTTGGTCAGTCCATCACTTTGGGATTCTCATGAGATATTGTGCAATATGTATGGTCCCCAGATCCCCTGACATTTAATCTAGTGACCAACAAGAGCTTGAGCTTTCTATTTGTACTAAAATCTCTCTTCATAATGATCTAAGTTTTTTATGTAGTATAATATACATAATAATACATATATAGTACTATTAGTACCTAGTATTAGTACTATTACTAGTAATATTACTATTATAGTACTACTACTAACAATACTTTGACTTACGACCATACACCTACAGAAGTGATACTGCCATTAGCTTTGCTTTGTCTTTGGTACTAGTTAGCATGCTGACACACTACACTAAGAAGATGTACTGGGTAAACACTACAGCTGCTTAACATCAGCATGCTAGCATTGCTACTGTGAACATGTTTTCATGCAGTCGTTAGCATATGACCTCTGACAAACTTTTATCATTTCAAACTCAAAAAAACAAACCACAAGCATGTTGGTGATTAACATTTAGTTTCAGTGAGGACATTTCTATGTTTACTATTTTTGGCTCAGTGTGTGTGTTTAAAAGTGTGTGTGTGTGTGTGTTTAAAAGTGTGTGTGTGTGTGTGTGTGTGTGTGTGTGTTTGAAAGACAGGGAGAGGGAGCAGTGAGGATAGAGCCGTCTTGATGTGTGATAATTTTAGACATCCAGAGGTTCGGCCTCTGTTCTAATCACATCCTGACTTGGCACACTGTTTCCACATAGATGTGAAGAAAACAAATCAAGTCAGCAGTGGAGTTATTTTCATTCATCACATGGCTTACAACTCGTCCTGTAGTGTTACTGCATCCTGCCTCGTCTGTCCTGATCTGAACACAGCCTTTCAAAGTTTGTTCGTCTGAGCTGAAACACACTTGCATATGAACAAGTGCTGCTCACTTACAATGCAAACATGTGAAACACACAGACAGACACGAGGCCTGTAGTATTCTGCTGTAAAGGAAATGTGATACTTGACTGATGGAACGTGAGTTTGACTGGGAACACACATTCATCTTAACTAAAGGACTATGGTATCATACCATATCATATATAGTACCACATAAATAAAATAAACGCACATCTTTTAGCAAATTAAAAAAAACACCATGCCGCCCTCTTTAAGTCCAGACTGAAGGCCGGCCAGCCCAGACAGTCTTTGATGTGCCATGGAGCTTCACATATGTTTTCATTTGTTTCAGTTTTAAGAAGGACCTCCGGACACTCGCGACAGCCACAGCTACATCACTACCGTGTGCACCAAAACTGAAACTGGACCATGCCTGATTATCTGTCTGACAGACGCTAATGTACGTCTCAGTGAGAGCTCTTATTCTGGTATAGCTGTGGGTTAATCATGCATTAGTGAGCTAGGGCACTTGCGGATTTGTACAGTTCATTCATAGGATTTTGACAAAGGTTCTTGTGGGTGCATAGACCCCCTTCTAGATGAAATCCTTATCACGTCATATCTCTGATGTTGATTATCTGTGGCACAACCACTAAATTAGCAGACACTTAAGAGAATAATACCCACATAAATAATGCAGTCTTACCCTGAGTCAACCACTAACTGAGGCGTACTATGTAGCACAAAGTTTTGCAATTAAAAAACATTCCCAAATGTCCCAGAATCGTCAGCATTCCTGCTAATTCTAAGTGATCTTCAGCAACACTTTGTCCCCTTTAAGGCATTGCTTTGTTGTCTTTATTCATTCATCAGTTTTCTTAATATGTGGTTTTGAATTTTATCCTGATCCTCCTCTTGCACTATGACCTCACCAACTCTGGTTCCTAACTTGTTTTCTGTAATGACAATTAAGTTGCTCAACTCAAGCCGGGCTAATTTTCTACTTCAGCCATATGCTGAAGCTATGAGGCCTATTGTTTTTATAGACATTAACAAGGTGCTTTGCAACACAAGCTAGATGCCATGAACACCTTTTTAGACACTATTATACTGCAACATATTCAGCTATGAGACATGTGTTTATAACTCCAGAAAGCTTTCACACCAACAATAATTTTATCATAATACACTGCATTTCACACTGCAGCTACAGAACTGGTTTGAACTCGGATATTGTGATACCTTACATCCATTTATATGAAGACGTGTATGACGATTAAAACCTTGTACACATATAATAATAATAAACTAGAGCTGGATGGTCACATTCAAACATTTGACTATACTTGTGTTGGGTAGGTATTCAGTTTGGGGATTTGAGTGTTACCAACTGAACCTTTCCCCTTGTGGTGACGCTGCAATGAGTTGCATAAAACACAGCATCTGTTTTATGCACAATTTTCCCAATATTCTACAAAGCTTATTTTGATGGGACTGCAGAGGTAAGATACCAACTAGACAGCTAGCTGACAAAGCAAACTGAATTAGCCTCATGAAACCAGAGGTGTCAAAACTACAATGCAGAGGACTGAAGCAGGAAAGCTGCCACAAGAAAATTATGCACTTATAAAAAGGTAATGCACACTGGGCACATAGACCAGTGGCCAGGTAACAAGTGTGCGCTGCCTTGGTGATTCTTTTTTTAATCCCATCAATGGGGGAAAAAAGACATTCAGTAACTTGGTGAATCAGTTGGACTATGTAAATTCTTAGTCGGGGGACTCACGACAATAAATCCTGGTTTATAACAAAAGTCAGGCAGGTCTATCAGGACTATAGAAGAAGGCCTGATGTACCATGCCCACTCCTCTCCTGGGGATATATGCAAGGATCTTTTTCCTGGGTATTCAGCTCAGCATTCAAGACCATCATCTTTGAAATCCTTCAATCCAAACTCACCCAGCTCTCTCTCACACACACACAAAAAATTCCTAACTGACTGGGGGCAGCAGGTGAGGCAAGTAAACATCACATCGAGCACCTCAACAATCAGCGCTGGCACCCACAGTAATGTGCACTCTCACCACTCCTTTTCTCCAGCGCTGTCTGGGTTTGATCAGCCACCAAGTAGTGCAGGAACTACAAGAGGCAGTCAGGACTGCAGGAAAAATCATTAGTGCCAACCTGCCCCTATTCAGGTCTTACACATCTCCACAGTCAGGAAACCGGCAGGAGACATCACAGCATGGACACACGTTTCAAACCCCTCCCTTCTAAAAGATGATACAGAGCTCTATACATCAAAACATCAGGCAGCAGAACAGTTTTTCTCAGCCTATCAAAGACATCCACTGACTTCCATTATAGTTTACATTTTTACAGTTTCCAGTTTTAAACATGGGTGCCATTTGTGCTCTTTACAAACACAATAACACTTGATTTGTATGTAGAAGTTTTTATTGTCTTTTCACATACTTGTATACATAAAGTCCTTTGAGGTCTGTGCCTTTATTTATTCAGCTTGTTGTCTTTGCTCTGTGTGTCCTGTGCGATAAATGGATGGATGGAGTCAAATTCCTTCTACATGTAGACACAGAAAGCCAACATAAAACTGATTCTGATCCTGAATCTCATGGGCCAGTCTAAAGACAGTCATGAATCAACAACCTCGTACTGTATCTGGGGAAGTTTTATAAAACAATTCTCTTCATCAAATACATTTGCAGACATTAAGTTCTCTCCCTCCTCCATCAGCCTCAGAATCTCATTCCTCTTCCTCCACAAGAAAATCCCAGGGGGAAAGGGTCAGGAAGTGGCCTATTTGTTCCAAAGCAGATTCCACAAATACCAGAGTGAGACCTAAAGGGAAAGGCCTGCTTCCCGTTGTTTCCAGTCAGCCTGTTAAGACAAGTGAAAATGGCTTCTTGCTACTTTAACCTCACTCTCTGTCTCGCTCTAGTCTCCCCTCTCGTTTCAGGCCCCTTCAATCTGGATACCTGCTGCAGCTTTCAGATTTGGTCTGGGTAAAAGTCTCTCATTGTACCAAGCTACTTTGGTTTGCTTACCTATTTCCACACTATATATCCCTTTGTATCCCTATTAACAGTCTTGTTATCGGTGTACTTGGGAGGTTGTGTGAGAATATCATAAAACCATGCCACCCAAAGAGGATGCCAGCTTCCTGAGCAATAATTCACACAGCACATGTTCTTCATTGTGGGAATGCTGAGAGTTTTTTACGTTACACAACTCATGTACACATTCCATTCTTTGAATATACATTCATGTCATGACTCATTCAACCTTCAATGTACACTTCTTTTCTGAAGAAATATGACAACATACAACTAATCCATCCAAATTCAAACTCAGGACGTTGTTTGTGTCTTAGTGTCCACATCAGGCCTAAGAACATGAATTGCATGCATGGGAAATCAGGAATGTCTTCTGACTTCTGTCTATATTGTCTCCATTTTTAAAACTCCCTTATAAAACTCCTTGATAGCCTGGATTGAGACAGAGGATGAGACAGAAAATGGGAACTTTGAGGAAGTGGTGCAACAAGGTTTAGCAATTCTAACTCTGGACAAAAGAAAACACCGGAGCTGGATGTAGAGATATTTTGGGAACGAAAGCTGTGCAAAGTCAAAAATATTATACATATACATGGACGTCTGAGGAAATACTGAAAGCAAAGTTGATAGGGTCTGAATAAAAGTGGAAGCGAGTTAAGTCAGAATTGCTTCCTGAATGGGTCGAAATAACAGCAACTGTGCCAAAGTTAACAGGCACCATTGAGGGTACACCATGGTGGACAGCAGAGAGGGGGAGGAGAAAGTAACTGAAGTGTGAAAGGAAAACATGGACCTCTTTTAAAATGTTTACAAAAGTATACTGGATTACTGTTACTGCAAGCACAATAACAACATTAGATATAAAATACAATTACCATGTCTACATATGGGTCGACTGACAAATGAATCAAGCTTCAACTGCTGCAAAAATGTTCTGAAAAGACCCACAGTATCAGAGAGCCAGAGCCTGCAAATAAGAATACAGTGTGGCCGTTATTCTGGCACTTACAAACACTGATCAAATATTACATATTGAAGTGGTTGAACTAATTAAATATTGAATACAAATAAAATGCTTAAATGAATCAAGCTGCTTCTAGACAGAGCTAATGCCGCGGCACCCAGAAACGGCAGAGCCCGCTGCCAAACACAGGAGGAGACGAATAGGTTGCAAGTACGAGACAGAAAGTAGGAGCTAAGAAATAAAGAACCAGCATCCTACAAAGTAAAGCCTGGTTGTTTTCAAACCTCAAAAGAAAGCTGGTAGAAAAGATAAGGACAGTTCCAAACAGCTCTGTCTGCATTTGAAGCGCTGAATGCTGCACATCAGGTTTTACTGGTGCTATTCAGTGACCTGGACAAGGCCTCCACTCAGTAAATGCTCAGCACTGCAGGTAGCATGCTTTCTCTGACACGCAAGAACACCAGACATTTTCATTTTAAAAGAGACAGCAGCTCATTTCCACCAGATTTACTTTGAAGGAATCCTGTCAGTTAATACCCAGAAGAATCAGTTGAAGAGTTTTAAAAAGGAGCTGATAAAAACTTTACAGGGAATTCAGTTGTCTCTTTTGGTATGTGCCTAGCCTTAACTAAACAAGAGCAAGTAATTGTCTTATTTGTTGGTTCATATCCTGCCCATATATCTAAAACAATAGCTGCATCCTGTCTGTACGCGTCCAAATCTTGATTAAATCTTAATGTGTTGGTGTTTGTGAGGAAGACTCCTGGCAGCAGCTTCAGGTGGTCAGACACAATGACTGTTTAACCTCAGCTGCTGTGCTTTACAGGCCAGAGCCAGGATCCTGCTTTGTAAAACACATCCCATCTTCTTTTAGAGGATTATTAAGTCAAGTAAAACCTGGCTCTTATTCAAATTGTTCTCCATCACTTAGGATTACAATGCCCTCACAAAAGATCTGGGATTTGGAGTGATGGCAATTTAAAGGATATCACCTTGGACTCACCTTGGGACTTCCTGTAGACAAATAAAAAAAATCATCAGTCCATTAATAGCTGAAAACAAAAGTTGGCTGCAGGCCTCCTTATCATTGCTGGCAGGAACAATCCTGTGCTTTCCAGCCACCACTGGTTTGTTCCTGAGTCCAGCGGGTGCTTCACATCTGATCACATCTGAGTCCCCCATCTTACTGTACTCACACTGAATGCTTTCTGAGTGGGTTTATTATTCCAACTTAATCACGTTTTAGGAATCAACAGAAATAAATCTGTCCTACTCTCCCTTTTCTTATTAGCAAACAGCAGTGTACATTTGTTTTTGTTTTTTAGTGGCACTATCCAAGAATGAGCCATGTTTCAGTATCTAATTAGACTCCAGAAACTCAATTTCAAAAAGGAGTAGAGTCAGGATTATATAAGATAAGATAAATATCATGTAATCATGACATCCCTAAAAGGTGTTTTGTAGAAAGCCATGTTTATATTTATTATGGTAATGTATCAGTGTTGTTAAATATCTGTATCAAAACACATTAATATTTGAAACAAGTGATGTCCAGTCGGATTACAGTTGTATTAGGCATAAAATAAGACGTTGAAAAGCTGCAGCTGCTGTTGGAATTGGGAGTAATGTGACCACTGTCCCTTTTAAACCCATTGTCAGAACCCACTGATGGAGCTTCTGTCCACTTTCCTTTATCTAAACCACAGTCAAGCTGGTAGTGCCCGTTAAAGTGGCCAAAGAGACACAGACAGGCTGCCTGTCCAGCACACAAATCAGCTTCACATACAGGCTCATGAAGTTAAGGGAGGGGAAGTGTGTGTGTGTGTGTGTGTGTGTGTGTGTGTGTGTGTATTTCACCAACACTATCTGGACACATAAAAAAAGCTTCTTCCAGCATGCATTTCCTGTTTGCTCCATGGAAATCATTGTCACAGCTTCTCATATGACAAAGTAAGTGTTCAGTCACAGGCTGAGTAGGATTTTTCCAACAAACAGCCACTGTGGAGGAAGAGTCTTTGGAAAGGAAAAGGACAACATGGGTTACATAGAGTCACTCCCTGCCTCCGAGAGCAGATGAATTCAGTTGTGGTGAGCGAGACCAGAGTCCCTTTGTCTGACTGTGTCACAAGGACCCTTGAACCAAAGCCAATGGAAGGAAACAGACAAAAGCTTCTGATGCTGCCAAGCAGGCCCTCCTAGAGAACACTGAGCTACTGTTAATGTAGAGTATCTGCACACTCTGACTACAAATGTAAAGAAACCTTTAAAAAGAAGACAAATGACTGGCAGACTAGGTTAGTCTGCAGTTGATATATCAACCAGAAATTTGATTAAACATTTTGTTATCCAGGAAGAAAAATGATTTACTGGACAGTCCAACAGTCCAAGAGCCAAAGCTTGTCACTGCAAAATGAGATCAAATAAAGAAAAACCAGCAAATCTTTATTAATAAAATAACAATTTTAGCACTGGAAGCAGTAAACACTGAGGTTTTATGTGTGAATGAGGCAGCATTAAATGTTAGAAATTAGCTAGAAATTAGCTACGGCAACAACCAAGGCTGCAGCAGATGACTCAACATAAAACTATTTTTGACATAAATACTACTTTCACGTTGTTTTCAACTGCTTACATTCTGCTGTACTTAGCTGCTGATCAGATGTTTGGGTCAGCACTTTAGGGAAGAGACAACACATAAAAGAAAACAGAATGTGAGTTCGACAGCAACAGTGAAATGCTGATCATTGCAGAGACAAGAGGATAACTACGAATCTTTAGGAGTTGCAAATGGAGACTGAATGAGCCAGGTGTGTTTAAACTCAGGAATACAGTACAAAACAGGTAGACATGGAGGAAGTGTTGGAGTTGCATTAATAGGGGGAACAGGAGGTAGTGCTCTCCATAGACGGAAACTTACAAACATGCCATGTTAGCCACGCCCTCATCAGTGAGGTCACACAACAGTGGTTTGGCCCTTGACAGATGATGGTTAGTAATTGTGATAAGAATGATCTAGGTGTGGTCAGGTGTGACATTTTACTCACGACACAATGAGCCTTTAATGGATGGCTGAGGAGTGACTCAGTGGAGGACAGAGACGTGAGTGCACTATGCTATTCAACAGATGCTTCACTACTAGACGTGCTAACACAAACCTAGTATATAATATTTGATGTGTGAACTTTTGCACAATGTCTGCAACACACAATATGTGTGGGTGACTGAGACTGCTGATAACTGACAAAGCACACAGAACAACAGGACATGAACTCTGTATAGGAACATGCTAAAATGGGAAACAACCTTCAACTGCTCTAAATAATAACAGGTATGAATATGTTGAACCTTGATTATACTTGCCTCCAACTAGCACATCATGATCAAATGTTCATATATGTTGTCTTAGAAACAGCAGACAATGACTGCATAAAGAGGTAAATAAAAAGACTTAAACACCCCTGAGAATCTGGGACACTGCTGTGCTTCATCTGCAGTGAACCTGCACATTGAGAAATGCTTCTGACACTTGGACCTTGCAAAATTGTGAGGAAACATGAACAGGTTTTAGTTCAGATGAGCTGAGGCTTTGCTGTGACAAAATGTCTCTTCATTAGTTGTTTCTGTTGTGGTTAGACAGACAGTCCACTGACCTGCCCATCCTCATCACAACAGCCGAGGCTCTACACGTCTCAGCTGCATAACTGCAGTTTGGCCCCAAAAAAAAGACTTAATCTCTTATTGTTTCTGAATGTAGCACCTAAAGCAGCATAAAGATGAAAACAGGACAAAGAGTAACCAGGTTTGGTCGCAGTCGTGGCCTGACAGCATGGTGGTAGCGACATTGCACACCAACATCTAACCAGACACATTTCCAGGTTGGTGCTGTTTAATGAGCTGCAGATGAGCAGCTAATGAACTACCCTGCAAATTGAGGTTAGCAGTGCACTTTTCCCCGGAGAGTTTGGTGGCTCATTCAACAAGCCACAGTGCAGGAAAAGACAGGTGTAACATTTGTAGATTAGATAAGCTGGAGGCTGTAACAGAAAAGTCCATGTGGGTTGGTGTTCAAAGTCTGTGGCTCTCGTGTTGTGTAGGAGGCTGCTGTGTGGCTTAGTGTGACCATCAACAGCTTAAAGCAAGATCTGAGTGGCTGCAGCAAAATAAGGTCTCTGTCTATGCAGACAGAGAACTAGCGCTGTATCATCACATCTTTGTAAAACTAGTGGATGCCATCACGAAACCAACAAACAAAACAGATATATTTCACCCTTTTGGTTTCTGATGGCAGTCATCAAAGAAGAACACAGGATATCAGACTTACACAGCAGAAAGGTACGCTTTGGCAGATTCAATTATATGGCTGCTGGAATTAAAGATTTCAAGGCAAAAAAATGTATTTATGCAAATGTAAGTATCAAAGTAATTATCTCAGTATTGACAGTGGTGTGAAAACTTATGTGTTATCTTGGCAAATAAAACCAACATTTTAACAAATGTTTGGGAACATCCTGGCAAGGGTGGAAAATCTTAGTGAAATGTGACGTGGAAACAGTGCTATTTTTCACTTCATTAAGTATTGGAGCTCTCTTTTCAAACAAAATAAAAAGGCACAAATACTTAGCAGGACACCTTGACTTCACTGACATCCAAGTGAACATCTCCCACATGGAGATCAGACACTTACAGCAGATAACATGTCATAGACACAGCTGTCAGGAAAGCGGAAGTCAAATATTGTATCTTTGAGAATCGGGGACGTTGAAGGCAGTAAATGTTGGCAACTTGAAAAAGTGTGAGAAAACAGTGAACAATCTCAGAATGAAAGACAGTCAACCAACCAAAGAGAGCAGTGACCTTTATCTGTTTGTGTATAGTAGGTAAGATAAGCTGCTTACATGTCTGGCCTCCCTGCGCAGCCCCTCGGTGTTCCTCAGCCAGCACCGGCTCAGCTCGCTCAGCTCCAGGATGGGCTGCACCTTCAGCCTCACCGTGTCACCGGACTGACGGATCATCTCCACTATCTCATCCCTGTTCTTGTTCTCCACATTCCGCCCATTGATCTCCACCAGCCTGTCGCCGGGAACAAGCCCCAGAGCCAGGTCCTTGGTGCCTGCACCAGGCTCTGCAAAGTGGACCACACGCCGGTACACTCCTCCGTCCGGGCTGCGGTCGAGCATAGTGGTGCGACGCAAAGAAAATCCAAAGTCACCAGTGTTGCGGCGCTGGAGCTCCAGCTCACGCGTTTCTGGTGCACTTGGTGCGACCACAGCCGGCAGCTGCAACTGTGCTGGAAAGGTCTTGTCGACCACTTCGGGGATGCAGACTTTTTTGGCGGCTGGTGCTCCAGACTGCTGCTTAAGGCTGTGCTTGCGAAGCATGCTGAAAACTTTGCTCTCCACCTGCGGGGATGGGGCAGCGGAGTTCTGGCCTGAAGGGGTGGAGCTCTCTGAAGGGCTCTCCTCTTTACTCCTCTGGGAAAAAGAGAAGCGTTTCATCATCTGACCCACCTGCGCGGAATTCTGCTTGGCAAGCGAACCAAAGTGAGCCACGCGATCACGCACTGAGCCGCGGTGTCCATCCTGTCCTCCTCCACCCTCACCCTTCAGGTCATCAGTGGAGCTGGCGGCGCTCAGCTGGTCGTCCAGAACCATGCTGCTTCGGTTGCTCAAGCCATCCGATTCAATGTCAGTGAGAGTGAGCTCGGTGCTGCTGGCCACTTTGATGGGAATGGGGTTGGAGATCTCCAGTTTGTTCTTAGACTCACGTTTGGCCTCCCTCTTCAGGTTGAAGAAACCACGCCGCATGCTCATCTCTTCCAGGCTGCGCAACTCTGCTGCAGACATCCTCTCCTTTTTATCCTTCTTTTCCTTCCTACTCCCTTCCCTCTCCTTGTCCTTTTTCATCAGATTAAACATGGTGACAAACTACACGCTGCGTTTCCGCCCAACTTGGCTCTGTTTTCCCAACAGACCTTCACTAGTCAGGTTTTTTTGTTGTTCCCAACAGAAACGATATCCTGGGGAAAGTGACAGGGAGACCAAACTGAGTCAAGCTCATAAAATACAACATATCAATGAAACATTAAACACAATAACAAAAATTCCTTCATTTTATTAATGTGACAACATTGTAGTGATGACTTCTGAATCAGTAACAATGTTACTATACATATACACTGTGTGTGTACCTGTGTGTGAATAAACAGATGTGATCATTTCACTCCACTAGAACAGTGTAACAACTATAATGCTTATAATATAATATAATATAATGCTATAATGCTTCAGTAATATAAAATAGTATAAATCTGATAAATCCCAGATATCTTCATAGGTCTACTAATGAGAAACTGATTCAACTCAGCAGTCGATCCTCACAATGTACCAACAATTGTATAATCAATGAATAGTGAATCATTTATCAGGCTTGGGGTGAGCCTTATGGATAAAAGTACATGGCAAGTCTGTTTTGGCTCATCTAATAATAATTTATGCAAAACATAACATACATCTACATCTACTAACAGGCATTGTGCTTCTGTCCAATGGTGTAAGCAATGACAATAAAAGAATACCTACAGTTGTATAAACAGTATTGTCCACTCAGCAAACAAAGAATATCATCTCAAAGCATAAATCCCACAGACATCCAACCCTGTATCAAGAGGATATGATTTACATCCGCAAGAGTTCATCTTGGTACACGTGACAGGCTTGTTTTCAGTTTTAAAGTCTGAAAAATGATTCAAATACAGCACTGATAACTTAATGAGACGTGACGGTCACATATCATGATATCTGTTACTGTTAGGATGTATTTCCCAGTGTTTCAGTGTCAAAATAGTTGTGAAGTCTTATTGGGCAGTAACTCCTGAAAGAACCACATTACATAGCCTACACCCCACAAGCATCTGGACACTGTATTTTGATTTATTCTTCATAAGACAGCATCCAAACACTCGGATCAAGCAAAAACAACATCGTTTCTTGAAGTAGTCCTCCAATATGTGTCCCAACATCCGCCCACGCTCATGCCTGCTCTGCACCGTCCACATGTGCACTGGGCCTCCTAAAACACAGACCTCCATCAGAGGACTCACACACACACACTCCAGAGGCCTGCTGGAGGAGCTGCACTGGAACAACACACACTACACAACGAAACTAGAAAAAACACCTCCCTGATTTCATTTTCAGAAAGCTCCATCCAGACCCTCAGAAATGAGGGCCTGACCCTGCCACAAGCTCACACAAGAGGACAGACAGATCCACATCCTCCTGATAGCTGAGCTGTGGGATTTCATGATGGTCCAGGGAAGACTGGCCACCTCATTGAGAACACTCCCACAACAACCTGCTCCTAACAGGCTCCATGCTTTCAGATCCTGCAGTGATGTCCTCCTGAGTGATGGTGGATTCAACTCTTTGTGTTTTCTACAGCCCCACAAAGTTCCCACAGGCTCCCTCCAGTCTGTGTGTGTGTGTGTGTGTGAGAGAGAGAGAGAGAGAGAGAGAGAGAGAGAGAGAGAGAGAGAGAGCAGGGCCGAGCTGGACGGACAGGTCCCATTCAGGACGGATTCACCCAGGCTGAGCCCTGTCTGTCTGTCTATCTGTCTGTCTGTCGGTCGGTCGGTCTGTACTGTCTGTCTGTGCTGGGCTCCACACGATGCTAACAGCTGGCACACTGCGTCCACAAAGCAGCGTTCCCCTCAGACAGCCCGCAGAGGCTGACAGGGCTAACGCAGCTGTAGCTTTGTGGCTACGTTAGCTCGCCGGGATCCCGGGTCGGGAAATGTTAAGTTTCCTTGGAACAAATGTTTGCGTTTTTAGTCCACCGCCAACGTAAAAAACAAATAGCTCGCACGACACAAGCCAACTTTCCAGTGAGAAATCTAGCTAGCTACCTCCAGCCAGGACGGAGGTCTTTGCCCTCATTTTTCATGGAGCGGATCCTGAACAACAGTGTGATCCTGAGAATCCCGAAACCCGCAGCCTCACCTCCGCCGGCCCCACACCAGACCCGGCCTCAGCCTCAGCACATGTGTGTTATCAGAAGAAATACTTACAGTGTCCGGTCCAGCTAACAGAGCCCCGCTGGTGCCTGCTCAGAGGTGCAGCTCGGCTCAGACTGGCTCAGCTAACGTTACCACGGCGGCCAGCTCCCAGTGCGGCTCTGAGGCGCAGCAGCGTCAAACAGCGGCCCCCTCAGGACGTACGGCGCAACTGCAGGTGGAGGCTGGAGGAGATCAGACTGCGGGGAGACCGACCTGTCCTGGAAAAACACCGATATGATAATGAATCGACAGGAAAACAGACCCAGATATCATTCTTTAAATGAATTAGCACATGTTATCATGTTACAATAGTAACCACACCCAGTTGTTAGTGGATCGAGCACTTACATTCTGAAATATTACTGTGATTTCAAGGTAAATGACAAGTAAATACTGACAACTTTTCATCAACATTCTCATTAATATCCCACCACAACAAAGACATTTGAAGACTCAAGCAATATATTTGAGCAATCATGGGCAGGCAGAAATTATATAAAACTGAGATAAAGCCATAAACTCACATGGAAAGCAGCATCCTCAGTGGGCCTCCACCTTACCATTTGTTCACTGAGGAAATATTATTCTGCCTTATAACACAGCTGATATGACTGTTTCACATGCAGTACGATATCCAGACTATCAACCAGTCCTCAGACGGAGGCTCTCCACACACTCCCTGAGAATAATTTGCCATCCAGTGATTACAGCTGTTTGGCTCCCGTTCTTCGGGGGCGGGCATGTAAACACAGTCTTAGCACCTCTAAACATATTCCTTCAACTTATCTTGCACTGCCCTTACCAAATCCCAGTTAAGACCACTTTGACATCTCTTATTGGAGTATTTCTAACAGGCAGTTAGAAATCTTTGGGGTGTAAGTGACCTCAAACATAAATGATGTCAGTTATGTGTAAATACATTTGTTGTTCATGATTATTTGTGAAGCATTTAATGACCAGTTTATTGGCCGGACTAATATTCCAGTAAGTATCTGCAGCTTAGCAGTGATATGTGAAGGGCACAAACGTTCACCTCTGTCAATGTTGTAAACTGATAGTGTATTACTTATTTGAGACCTAATTAAAACTAAATCAGAGGTGTCCTCAGCGTACAGGAGACATGCCTGTTGGTGTAGTGACCTGGATACAGAGATAACGAGATGAATGAGAGTGACTGTGACATGAAGCCAAGGTTCAAACAATCAGCATCAGATTCAGACTCCATCAGTACAAATGGATTATGTGGATTTATGCAACTGTTCCCATTACATCATTTTGATCCCAATAATCCAGAGCAATGTGTGAAATGCTATGCTGATAAGAGCACACAGTTTCACTGTTCATGGGACTGCCTGAGGATCAGAGAAATTTGGAAAGATGTACTTGACATTTTGTTACAAATAGTGGCTTTCTCTCTTCTTCAAGCTAAACATGCAACGCCTGTCTTCTGGAAAAACCCAGAAAACCCTTCTTTCATTCAGCCATTGGAAAACACTCTCTCAGAGACTTATCTAGGAGAAATTAAGGTTTACTATCAAAGGAAGGATCAATATGAAAAATGTGAGCAAATAATGTAAGGCTTTTAATACATGCCAGCTTACCTCTTCATTATTATCATCATTGTTGTTCTTTTTGATAAACTAAGTGATTTTCGATATCTTTGTGTCTAGAGAGAAAGATGATGTGGAGTGTTGGAGACAGGACAGATACATTACTATGTATAGGTATTTGTACATACACATTTGTATGTTTTCTTGTGCTGAAAAAACATCCAGGAAATATATATGTAAAAAAATTTACTGCAGCAGTTCCACTGGGTTACAGCAGAGTGCAGAGCCAGGCTACCTGTTTTCATCTGCCCTCAGTCTTTATGCTAAGATAAACTAGTCCCTTCCCAGCTTTAGTGCCATTCACAGACATGACACCATGTTAGATCTTCTCATCTAATTCTCAGAAAGAAATAAGCATATCTACCAAAATATAAAACTATAGAGTTACTCAAATTTAATAGGAAGAAAAGGCTAAGGTGAATGGTCACTGGTAACATTATTACCCTCATCACTATAACAGACATATATGTATCCTACAGACTCTCTGGCTTTGGGCACAGTCTCTAAACACTTCCGGGATGGCTTGCCATGGCATTTGGTACAAACATTCCCCTCAGCATGACCTGTAAATAGAGAGCAGCTGGCGTGGCTTTACTCTGTGTCTTGTTTTTACATAACCATAGAAATTTTCCTGTCCACATAAACAAATAAATCATTTAAAACTCAGAAATATTTTAACTTTGAGTATAATTGTAGTTCAGTGTATATTATGTACATATCATACTATATATTATATATTATAGATTATGTGTATAGCTTGTGGGCGGCACAGTGGTGCAGTGGTTAGCACTGTCACCTCACAGCAAGAGGGATCTGGGTTCGAAACTCCCTCTGTGTGGAGTTTGCATGTTCTTCCTGTGTCTGTGTGGTTCTTTCGGGGTACTCCAGCTTCCTCCCACAATCCAAAGACGTGCAGGTTAATTGGTTTATCTAAATTGCCCTTAGGTGTGAATGTGAGTTTGAATGGTTTATCTGTCTTTCAGTGTGGCCCTGCAACTGACTGGCCAAGATAGCTGGGATAGGCTCCAGCACCCCTGTGACCCAGTGTGCTCAGGACAAAGTGGGTTAGAAAATAGATGGAGTAGATGGATAGTGTATAGCGTGTGTAAAATGTGTTTGTTTAGATCTATAGTATTTAAAAGTTAGTAATAAATAATTTTACTATCAGTCATATTTCCATTTCCCACTGCATCCCTGCCTGCCTGTCTGCCTGCCTGCCTGTGTGCCTGCCTGCCTGTCTGTCTGTCTGTCTGTCTGTCTGTCTGTCTCTCGACCCAGCCAGTCATGGCAGAGGCAGATGGTTGCATACCCAGAGCCTGGCTCTGCTTGAGGTTCCTGCCCTTGTAGGTGTCTTTTCTTGGCACTGTTGCCAAGTGCTTGCTCATGGTGACTGTTTCTGGTCTCTGTAAATGATTGTAAATGGTAGCAGGCCTAGATTAGCTCTTCACTTTTCTTTTAATTGGGCACTATATGAATGAAATTGAGTTGAAATTAAATGAAATCTCCAGACAGGGTCCAGCAGAACCAAATTCATCACACCATAACACATGCTGTCATATCATATTTTATTTCAATTATTCACAAAGCATTAATGATAAAACAATTAACAGATAATTGTCCACAGCAGTATTCATTTGTTAGAGACACTTCAAATCTACCATTTTCAGCTGCATTCACTTAATTAATGAACATACTGGACCTGGTAATTATTCCCTCTATAATGTCTCTTGTAAATGTTGAGCATATGATAAAAATTGAGAATGATTACTTGCAGTATGAATACAAAAGAGGCAAACACATGATAGGCAGTAAATACCAACAGTAATCAATTAACATGGAAGCAGTAATAGTAATAGTGGTAATAGTGGTTGTGGACAAAGAAACCATACTGTATGGTCTCCTGAGTCCTGCATCTTTACACTATCACTGAGGTCAGAGTGACGTCGCCTTCAATCTCCAGGGTGATGATGTGCTGGACAGGAGTGAAACGATGCTTGTAGGTGTGCGCCTGCATCCCATTGACCACAATCCTGAAGGAATGACTCTCACAAGAGATGGTCAACTGTAAAAAAAAGGCACATTTTCACAAGTATTTTGAGACCCTTCCTGATGACACTAAAACTGTTGTTGTTAACTGTTTTTTTTAATACAACCACTGGGTGTCGCCAAGCGTCACCTTGTCAGCTCAAGTGGTAAGATGTGAACCACTAAAGAGATTAATCTATCCTGCTGAAACTTGGAATACTGATGAACTATGTACTGTTCTTCCATAATAGTTGAACACATATATGCCAGGAAATCAGTTAAATAGTACTTTTATCTGAACAAAGAACAAAAAAGGAAAGGAAAAGGAAAAGGTTTGCTTGCTTCAAAGTGGACTGGAAATCCAGCTACAAGTCGGAAGTTGGAGTCTTTCATTTATGTTCATTATAAATTCTGAATCTGCTTCAACAGAGGTGTTTGGACATGTTTGTCTTTTTAGCTTTAAATGGAAAATATGATGTAAATGAGTCAGACAGTGCCTGTAAGATTTGATTAGCTCTAGGTCATGTGTCACTGAGTGTATCTGTGATATGTTCCTCTCTGTGCATCTACACTGACATTAATCTTACAGCAGAAGGTCTACTGAGTCACAATTCCTAATACAGTCAGGTTCCTTTCTTTCTTCTCAGAAATTTGAGACTGAATTAATTAGTGACCGTATGATCAGTATTGTATTTCTAGTATTTGTACTGTTGTAGAAAATGTGGGCCTTTGAGCATTGTTGCTCACCCTGATCAGTGTGTGTCAGTGAAGTATGTGCAGTGGTACCGAGAAAGGCTGTCCCCGGTGGAAAGGCATCCCTCCGCCGCGCTCCTCCGAGCCCCAGCTCCCCATCTGCTTGGTGTTTCGAACCACAGTGTTCTCGGTGAAACGTGGATTGTAATGCAGAGCGATGCCAGAGTGATGGCAAAGATTCACATTGAACCTGAGAGGAAGAAGAGAGAAAAGTGTGACTACAAGACGAGCATGATTGATTCTCTGAGGAAATCATCTGTATCTGAGAACAATCTGGGCTCATATTTGACATTTCTGGAATGTCGTGACTTGATCTGTGGTGTACTATTATACCGTAAAAGTTGAGAGACTGCTAACACTTATCTTAAGATTGAGGAGACAGTGGTTATTTCCTGTTTGACAAGAACAAACCATTCCAAAGAAAAATTCATACAGAGCCATCTTCCCCCTAATGAGGCTTTTGTAGACAGAATGGGGCCTCCATGTCAGACCATCCATATTTCTTCTAAGACACTCAAAGCACTGCAGTTGCGGTCAAAGGGGAGATTCAAAGCTCTTTCTCTCAATCCAAAATTCAATCGGCATTCTCCAACCCCAAAAACACTTTTCTATCTTCTCTACCCTCTCTGATATACCTCTGAATTTTATTCCTCATGTTCTCAACTGCTCTATGTACACAGTCCTCAGTCTTGCAGAGTCTATAATGTTATATGTCTATAATGTTAGTGTCAAAAATCCAACAACAATTAAATCAGACCTTGTGGCATTGGGATGAACAGTCCCCTGGATAGTAATCACCCTGCCAGGCTGAAGTCCACCGCTGATCATGCTCTTGTATGGAACAGACTGTACAGAGACAGAATAAGAAATGAATGATAGAAAGACACCCTCATCAGTCAGCTGTGCAGAGAAAAGAGCCGAGGTCTGAGCTTCTCTGTCTCACTCTCTTTTCTTGAGTTCTAAATTAAAAAAAATTCAAATTTTATTTATTTAAAGCCCAAAATCACAAACATTGTTTGCCTCGGAGGGCTTTACAATCTGTACA
>JBAJHX010000049.1:25724728-25745064 GCA_037176925.1 Amniataba percoides
CAGCTGGTCAGGATGCTCTCGATGGTGCAGCGGTAGAAGTTCACCAGGATGTCTGAGGACAGGTGGTTCTTCCTCAGAGTCCTCTTAAAAGTGACATAAATAAAAAAATTACAAAAAAGAGGCAGAAATACATAAATAGCCTATTCAGATGTTAATCACAGTTATTTTCATATAAACAACTAAATATGACAGCCCTAGGTCCAGTGTATTACCTGCAAACGTCAATGTGATATCACTGAGTGCATATTAGCATTTGTGATGTTAATTTTTAGATCAAAGCACTGTGTCAAAGTACAGAGGAGTTACAGAGCTCCCAGCAGGGCTGTGGAGTCTTAATTTAATGTTTGTTTATTTTGTTTTATTGATAGATTATTTATCTATTTTTACACATAAGCAACTTATTTCCTATTTTGGTCTTGAATGTACAAAATTCTGGACTTGAATTCAATGAGTCACCATTTCCACAGACTCTCATGTCAGTGATCTTTAAGTCTGGCCATATTAAAGGAAGCAACAGATCTACAGGAAATGCCATTTTCAATGGCCTCCACTCTGTGTTTGAAAATGTCAACATCTGTTTATTACACTTCAGCTTTCAATACAATCTCACCCCCATGAAACTAAAGCTACTTTCGATCTGAGTAATGTACACTACAACTAAATATTAGACTGTAGGGCGCCCCCTGCTGTTCACACTGTAAACCCATCACTGCAATCCCTGACGCTGAGAGTTGTTGTGAAGTTTGTAGACAACATCTGTAAACCATCTGCAAACCATCATCACTGAGGTTTTAATTGCAGGTTAAAAAAAACAACAACATAAAGTTTCTTCCACCACCTGCCTCCAGAGCAGCTTCAGGTCTCCTTGTCTTTGATTCTCCAAGTCTCTGAGGTCTCCTGGAGGGATGAAGCATTCTTCTAAAGATGTTCATCATTTGGTGTTTAGATGATGGTGGTGGAGAGCTCTGTCTCACATGTCACTCCAAAATGTCCCATACCTGTTCGGTTGCGTTGAGATGTGGTGACTGTGAAGGCCACAGCATCTGATTCGCATCATTTTCATCCTCATCAAACATCCTGTTACGTCCCTACAAGGTCTAGGGAAAGGGAGGAACATAAGCCGATGTAATGGGCAGTGTTTTTGCCATTTATTAGTGACACACAGAGGAGAATACAGCGGAGGGGCACACTGAACAATCAAACAAAAGTACCAAAATCCCACTCTAAATCAAAATCACAGCCTAAGCTGGAAAACGTCACCACCAAAGTAACAGCCAGAAAACCTAATAATCCTCAACTTTAACAAAACAATGGCCAATTGCCCAGTCACTAAAATAGCAAACAAAAGACACAACACTAGAGTGTTCACAAAGCCTAACAAGCACCAGGCCTACAGGTACATCACAAAAGGCTACACTAAACACACACAAACGAAGCTGCAGCACGGAGGGCCAGCTGATCGGAGAATGAATCAGCCGCCGGGCGAAGACAGGAGCTCTCCTTTCTCCTTCCACCCCCCCCCCATTCTATGGATGGAGTACATTGTTATTCTGGAAGAGACCCCCCCCATCAGGATAGAAATGTTTCATCAAAGGATAAAGATGATGATCAGGGCTTGACATCAACTTTTTTTCCATCGTGGATAGTGGCTTTCCACTCAGCATTTGAACTATTTGCAATTTGATGTTTGGAAATTACTTTTATTTGTCTTAAAGTTGACTATGATGTCCTACAATTTACCTGAAGAACTTAGACTTACAAACCTTTAAATTTAGATAATCACTGCTCACAATGGTCAGTCACAGAAATGAAGACAGAGTAAAAATAATACCAGTCATCAGATATTCAGCTCTGATCTGATGTATGTAAAGCTGGATTGTATAGAAGCATAAAACCAATTAAAACAAAGAGTAGCTCCTTTTTGCCTATAATAAAAGTGAAGTGGTGCAGGGGTGAAGAAGATTCACTGAACATTTAAACTGAAAGAATAGAACATTTTTTTCTTATCATTTTGCCAAGGAACAACAGCAGTAAATTATACAAAGTAATCAGAAGAAGAACTTTATTAGTACCTCAAGGGGAAATTTACATTTATACTCTGTTTTTATTTCTTTACATATACTTATACACATATATGCACATGCAAACTGGTGAAGAGATGCCAGAGTGAAGGGGCTGCCCCTCGTGAAGCGCCATGAGCGGGTCTGGGATTCGGTGCCGCAGCAGTACTGGCCCCTCTTCAGGTAGTCCACCTCCACTTAGACTGGTCCATAGGGGACTTGAACCGGCGACCCTCTGGTCCCCATGGACTGAGCTACTGCCTCTTCAGTAGAGAAATCTTTACTACAGAAAACAATTTATTTTGTCTGATTAATTCAAAATGAAATGAAATTAAAACTAAACAGTCTATTAGACATGGCACATGCACATGCACACGCACACACGCAGGGTTGTGATGTGGCTTGTTTCTAATGTGACCTACTGTTCCTACAGTGGCAGGTTTACAGGCATCCATCAACTATAACTGACCACACTTGTTAATAATAGCTTGTTATAGGCTGAAGAAAAAGTCCTTTATTTCACTGTGTCACTCAGAGTCTACCAGCAACATGTTACTCAATGCATGAGTTAATGTTGTGAATAAATCAACATGCCTTAAATGTCAACATGACAGCCAAGACTATGTTTGTTTTTACTGCCTCTCTTGCATTACAGATTTTAGTTTTATTTCTTTGTGCATGCACCATGAACGGACCACAGCTTGCATTTCCTCACACAAACCTGTCTTGTATCATAGTAAATACGTGAACCCTTTAAACCCTTGATAGTGTTATATCCACAAGGACTGCACATTTAGGGTGTATTATCATGATTTGATTAATTTCCGATTCAGAACATTGACTCTATAACAAAGAGAGCAGACAGAGTCACTTGATATCAGCTTTAATATCTTCAGTTGTTCAGACCAGAAGCATACAAATTTTTTAACACATTTTGTACAAAAATACTCTACAGATCAACCCCCCACCTGAAAAAACACATCAATCCACCAACAACAGTTTACACAGTGTCTAAAATCTATACTTAAATATTACTGAGGTACCATTTAAAAAGTTCTGAAACTGAAAGCCATGTACAAACACAAACGTGTGTTTAAATACAAGCTCCAGCACTGTATATACATATATGCATAAGGTCATTGTTTGACTGGGTTCCACTCTGCTGGTGAAGCCCATTACATTCAGACTCATTAAGTGAGTGTATATTGTACTCCTGCCTGAGGAAACAACACACACACACACACACGCACACACACTCACACAAAAACATCACACACCACACAGTGTAGCTGCATCCTGTTCACTAACACGATGCAGTGCAAAAGAGCACACAGGAGAGGAACATACCTGTGGCAGTATCTCAAGTTTCTTTATACTTTATGAAACCATTATTTCCAATATTGGTCTTCTGCCAGAACACAACTGAACAAATACACAGTTCCCTTGTAGCGTTCACAAAATCTCTGTGTGGGAGGCGTCATTAATTTGATCGATTAAAGATGTCTGACCAGTTAAAATAGGATGTCATGTGACAGCCACACATAGCCAAGAATGCCAACAAGTCATTTAGCTAGCTTTTCATAAATACCTGACTTTAATACATTTCATGCATCATTTCAGTATTTTTGCAGTACAGCACAAGACAATGTCTCACCACAAGACATCACCCAAAATGTGGATGCATGTACCATGGCAATCAAAGTAAAGGTTGTTGTTTATACCACATATTTCAGAGGGGAGGGTGGTCAACATTTCAAAGGATCAGTTCACGTTTGGAGGTATCTGTATCTGATATTTGCCACAATGCAGTAGAGGTGAATTCTTTGTTCTTCTTCTGGTGTTTGTAACACTAGAATCATTAGAATACAATTCACCATCTGAGGACGATACATGCCTGAATGAAATGTCCTGTCAGTCAATCCAATGGCTGTTGAGATGTTTCAGTATGGATCAATATGGTGAACTGACTTACAGCGCAACATAACTGTACCATTCCTACAGCCACACTGACTTTCCAGAAGCAGTGTCGTGGTAACAATGGAGTGTAAATTTATATGGGGAGTGTGTTCGCCTTAAGTGTGCTGTGCTATTCCTGCAGATATATGTTCCTTTTTCATTCATTGACTGTTGATCTCCATTCATTCATTTACTTTGAACTGGAGTGAAGGCAGAAATCACAGAGACAGATACAGTATATCAAATCTGGAATACTAAAACAAATCTGCATGGTTAGACAGCACTAAAGGTAAATGCATGGAATGCATTTTTGTTATTTCACTGAACCAACCATCTGAAAGTAAACTTGGCAGCCTTGGAATAAATGTTATTTACCTCTCCAGTAATTCTGAGGAGCCGTAGCCTATAAATGGCTGAAACTAGCAGCCTTCCAGCTATGAGGACAGAATCATCAGCAATAAGGCACTCAGCCCACTGACATGTAGATAATTATATTAGAAAGATTTACATTCACAGACAGCTTCAGCAGCTTGGTTAGAAAGTGGGAGTTTGCATGCAGGTTAACAAAAAGAAAGTGTCTCCATTCTCAGTTTTTATATTTTACGCGAGCTAGCAAGAACAAAAGACAATATGCTTTGACTTTAATGTGTTATCTGCTGACTGGGCTTTTACTGATACCTGACCAGGCTGTTTGCTGTTATTTTTTCGTGATAGCCAGCGTGTACACAGCACACAGCCCACGTGGCTTGTTTTCCAGCTTTGCCACATCTCTGTCACAGCTCTGTTGCAGTTTCAGTGTCCACTGTTTTAGAAACGGAGTGTGTGTTCTTTACAGCAGCACATTACTGCCAACATGACACAAAAATTGTTTTGCCCAGTTTCTCTTAATAACAAGAAAACTGTCATTGTGACGTTTTTGCAAGATCATTCTCACATTACAGTAACATATATGACAGCATATTTTCTATTTATTAATAGACATTAAATTACTCCTTTTTTAAAAATTATTTGTTTTTTGGGTACATCTTATATTTCAGCTTAGCAGTTCAGCAATGACTCTCTGTCAACATGGTATTTATCACCTGTAATCAAATAGTCATTCTGTTGAAACAGAGAAATATGTATCAATTGAACAACTCTACTGAGAATTTGAATTGTATTATAACACATTATAGGTGATCCTCGAGAGCAGGAGGAGACTGAACTGAGGTTTGCAGGTCTTCTCTCATGTGTTTTTCGGTGTTATCTCTAAATGTGCTTTTTTATTTCAATGATGAATATTTCAGGTTTAGAGGTATAAGCTGCTCACGCCAGGTGCAGCGTAGACACTGAACCTGGGTAGAAAGGCAGCCAATTGCTGTTTACATTGGCCAAAAGATAAATGATTGACTATAAACTGCATGACACATTTCTTATATGTGTAAAGGAACACTATACAGCAGACCCTTAGATTCCTTTCTTCCTTTAAATTCTGAATTATTATATTTACATGATACTTTGGCAGCACTGTACCTTATTGTGGCCCTGTAAGTACATTTGAATTTGGAATTCATACAAACTACAGAACTTCAAAGAAAAAGTGAGAAACAGCTGAAAGGGAAACTATCGTCCCCACATTCTGAAGGCAGGCTAAAGTCAGAAGTACCAGTTGTATTTAGCAGATTATCAGACACATTCAGACACAGGTGTTAGACCTCATCTATACATGGTATTCACATGTGATCTCTGGATATCCTGTATAGATGGAAGAAACTCAAGTTAAGCAGGTGTAGCTGGATGCAGAGGGCATGTCAAGTTGTCAGTAAAATAGCAACAGATGAGCCTTTCTGTAGAAAAAAGGAGTCCTACAGACCATTGCTAAAGGAGGCACTTATGAGGCAAGACAAAGGTCACGTGACCAACGGTGGTAGCTAAGTTAGCACTCATTCTTGCAAGCTTGACACACAATGCTGCAGTTTCATTACATCTCTCCCTGATAAGGCACATCCTGGTTACTGCACATCATCTACATCTGCCGGATGTATCTTGTGCCCACTTGGAGTGCCGGTCGTGCATGTCTCAGAAAATGATCTTGTGCACCATCGTGCTGTTGGTGGTCCACAAGATGCAACATGCATGTGGACGGTAAGAGCAGGACAGGAGCAGTATTTGGTTGCCTCAGGGGTCAGTAAGCTCGTCAGCAGTGACAACAATGAGTCTGAAACTTTCTGCATGACCTACAAATTCACAAAGTGGTAACCTCCTGGAGTGTTCAAATCTTTGTTGTTTAAAGCATGCAGATACCAAAGTCTTATATGGCCTTAAGTCTCTGGGGTGCCCGTTAGTGAGATCCTCTAGTAACACACAAGAAATGTGGGAAATCATTTTTCCACATAAGCATGTGATTACAAGGCAAGCAGATCTTTGGCGAAACACTCATCAAAACAATATGTTACTGATGAATATTACACTTTTCCTTAAATATTTTTTAAATATCATTAGCCTACTAATAAAGTAAGAAGGAGCCTATGGAAACCTCAGCAGTATTCCTCTGTCATGCCACAGTCCCTTTATCAGCCCTTTAGTCACACCTCACTTCCCTTGACTTGACACATACAAACACACACACATGCACACACACACCCCCGCACCATTTTGTTTGCTGGCAAGTCCAGACATTCTGCATATCTAACTTAGATACTGACACCTGATTCCTGTGCACTCAGATTCAAGATAACAAAATGCCAGATACACGTCACATGTTAACACCAAGTGAAAGTAGATGCCCCAGATAAAAAACTCTCAGCTGGTGTATTTGTACATGTACGGACAGTGTTCACATAGGCCCTGATGGCAGTAATCGTTCAAGCAGTGATAGTGATCCCATGGCCTTCACCAGAAGAAGAGCGGAGTGAGGAGACAGGAGTATTGGGAAACGTGTGCACATGTAAAGAGAAAGAGAAACAGAGGCATTCACAGAGGTGAGAGTGTGGGACGAAGGAAGACCGTGGAGATTAGGCAGAGCAGGAACAGGCAGGCGTGGATCAGTCATCACCAGGAAATCAGGAGGAAATCACAGAAGGAGGGGAAAGCAGAAGAGGTGATGCATGAAAACACAATCGAGAATATGACTTCTGACTGTGACAAAGAATATGAACGTTTCTGGGAAAAAAGATGAAGGAGGTTTAGAGGGAGCAACAACTGAAACGCCATCTTACATATGGTCTTACTAGAGCTTTCCTCAAAATACAAGATAGCAGTCACATTAAAGAAGGTTATTTATAGTAGTTGACACTCAGCAGGACAGCTTCATAATATTCACATTTCTATACAAAATCCTATATACAACATTTTCTTTTGATATGCATATCAGTTCTTTTCAACTTCATCTCATTTCTACAACCATCACATGAAAATGTAGATTTTTATCAGCTAAGTAAAACGACGTGGACTCTTTCTTTTATCTTTATTCTTTTTGAATGTTTGGTGTACATGGTGTCGCATTCTTGTTCACCCTGGATCATGGATGGATCTTCTCTTTCTATGATACCTACTCAGCTGTCTTCGAGAAGTGTCCAGGGTGAGACAGCCTGCGATTTAGTTTGGGGAGTCTCTCCAGCATGCCTGCCATCTGGGTGAAAGTCGGCCTGTTATCAGCCTCAAATGACCAGCAGGTAGACAAGATCTCCTGTTGAAATTGAAGGAGGAGCATTAACACATGAAAATACTGTGGTTTCCACTGTGTGTTGACCCTGCTTACTGTGATTGTCTGCATTACCAGCAAGCACCCAACACTAAAACCCACTGCCATGCTTCCCAAACAATGTCTGTACTAATAACTCATTAAGTCAAGCCAGGGCTAACAAAAAGGCTTAATACTAACGTTGAAATAACTAGTGCTAAAAGATAAATGACTGGCTGGCTCATTAAATTCAAAATTGACTTAAAGACGACAACTAGTTTGAGACTGGAGTGTTGTGGTGCTGGATGAGCATGTAGGGCCAGTTTTCAGTTTTATCGTCATTAAACTGGAGGAAGGGTTTGAAGTTTTTAGTCATCCAGGACTTAATATCCTCAAGGCAGATCTGCAGGGACTTAAGTAGCATGAATCACCAGGTTTCAGTGGAAGGTACAGCAGGTTTAGGTGAGGTGTGAAGGAAAGACATTAAAGCAAAGGCCTGTCCTGTCAAACACATCTCAAACACCCTCCATCTTTTCCACGTCAGAGGTGGGGGGGTCTATTTTGTCTGTTGTTAACTCCAACAGCCCTTTCAGCATACTCACTTAATTCAGCCATTAGCCAGGTGTGTGAAGTTTAGGGTGTAAGCTGGCCTGTAAACTTCTCTCACTATCTCATGTCATTTAAATGTTTTCGGCCGAATGCAATGATATAAAGTCCTTTGAAGAGACACTGTTCAAGAGTTCAGGCCATTATCCTCTTTTGAATTTTTTTGCCTCTTTCTATGACTGCCTTATGGTATGTTCGAATGACACACTGCAAGTATACAAGCCCTAACTGTGAAAAATGCACACAGTTTGAATAGCTCATCTCTAGTCATACAGTTGTTTAAGGTAGACCAGTGAAGAACTTTCCTGGAACAAACTATGAAATCTGGTAACGTACTATATTATCAGAGGGGGTATATATCTACCATTAGAACATTCTTAGAAAAAAAAAACATGGGATCATAGAACTGCTAGAATTTCAGCCTACATATGTGCCACACTCTGTAGAGATCTTTCCAGAAATGACTGACCTCTCTTTTCAATATACAAAGTGAACAGCTTTTTTTGGGTGATGTGTGTGTTGTGACAGTGATTATTATTTTATCAAACAGACAGACAGTATATTTTTAGACAGAGTGTTTGCTTGATGGATCACACTTAGTTATGCTAGTGTCTCCTGTCACACATCAGCTCTGCCAAGACTCCATCCTGCCACCAAATTAGGAAATAAAAATACATTTTTTTACTCCAAGATGACAGTGAGTGGTACAAGTTTAATCCTTCTCTTCCTTTAGTTCCTCCTATAGGTGGGCCTGTTTCTCCACAGTCTATGTCAGAGACTCACCGTGACCTCCTTGCCCAGGTTGGTGTCTGCCACCACCCTCTTAATGCCCTCACTGCTGCCCACCAGCCAGATTTTAGCTTCCACGGGCTGCTTGGTGATTGGCCAGTCTCTGGCCTGCAACTCATACCAGATTGTGCTGAAAATGACACAACACACAAGTTAGATCAGGAAAACTGTGGTGAGAGTGAAACAACTTCATATGCTAGACTCCTTTACATCCATTCTCTGTCCACACGATTCTAAGGAAACACTCCATGGTGTGTCTGGAAGAAAAAAACTTGTGTGCATACAGTAAGGGCTAAAAGTTGTGGAACATGTCAAACTAAATTCAAGAGATGATCTCAGGGTACACAAAAATGACTGAAGTGTAATCATGAGCTTTCACCCATGACATAACAAAAAAATGAAAAATATAGTAATCAACATCTAAATACCCAAAAGCATAAACATCAGCCTCTTTGGAGAAAGGCAGCTGGTCCTCATCAACCTCTGGACTCATTTTTCGAACAATCTCTGGAGCCAGGTAGTAGATCCAGCCCTGAGGTATCCGCAACACGTTCTTTCTTCTAAAAAAGACACACACAAACAACCACACACATATATAAGACAGCAGCCTTGGCTCACCACAGATACAGATTTAAGCATCCTGTATTTCACTCCTACCTGCCTTCCTGTACCACTCCAGACATCCCAAACAAGCCAAAGTCGGTAATGACCACCTTGTTTGTGTCACAGAACACGTTCTTTGACTTCAGATCCTTGTGAATGATGCCTTTGGCATGCAGATAACCCATTCCCTGTAAGAGAGGTAGATTTGCTGAGCACAAGCAAGTTCTAAGACTACAAGTGAAAGATGACTTGTAGCTGAGCTTAGGCATGTTTGTTAGTAGAATTTAAAGGCCCTATTTTGAAATAAAGATACCAAGTGATGGTATAGTGATACATCACTGTCTCAAGAAAGTCATGCAATATATCGTCAATTTATGTGTGTGTATACTATGTACATCAAGACCTGACCAATACTGAAGTTTTTATATTGATATTGATTAGTTAAACATCAGAATATGACATAAAGATATATTATGCTTTTTTAACATCAGAAACACATAACACAAGCAGACATATTGATTCTGGTGTCTTAGATCTGAACACTACAGCATCATGACCAACAAACAGCATGTACAGAGTGAGACCTTTTCATAAACTTCAGTGCTCCATAGTGGACAAACTATGTGATGAAGATGTTTGTAGAGGACCACATCTCTGTTATTTCTCTACAAAACTTTCTTGATAATATTATAACATATATGGCATTACTGTCTGACAAACTGAACACATGTGGTGATATAAACCTTCATAAACATCAGTTTATCATGTGATTGTTTTATTTCATGGAGAGATAGTAGGAAAATAAGATATTCAGTTCTGTCCATCTGACACCACTTGAGTGATTCTTACCTTTACAATGCCCAGTGCAATCTGTCTGGTTTTATTGATGTCTAGCATGTGACCTCTTTCTCTTACAACAGAGTATAGAGTCAAACCTGTACAGAAACTGAAGAACAGCAATATTGTCACTGAAATTAGAATCACAAATCAATGTTCAAATGGAAATATTCAGAAAAAAGAAACATCACATGCAATGATACGGAAAATAATACATAAAAATGCATGTGAGACTGAGGTTTACTGGAGATAAGATCTCAGTCTTTAGCTGATGCGTGTTGCAGCTGTACCTGGTGATGATGGCGAGGTGGGGCGGAGCCATGCAGGCACCCATGAACAGGACAACGTTTTCGTGCCTGGTCTGCCTGTAGTTCATCACCTCCTTTTTGAAGAGTTTCAGATGATCCTGGTTGTTGCCGTCAATCTCCAGTAAACGGATGGCCACCTCGCCGTGCCAGCGACCCCTGTGCACCTTCCCCCAGCGACCCTGGCCACCACAAACTCAAATACATCAGCTGTGTTGGACCCAAATGTTGATATTATTTTTCATGATTTTTTTCCACCATGATTTAGTGCTTCCATGTTACATCTCTGTCTTCACCTTGCCAATAAGTTCCCCCAGCTGCAGCTGCTCATATGGGATGTCCCACTCCTGCAGATACACGCTGGTCTGGCTGGCTTTTCGAGAGATGGGACCTCGCCATCGGCCAGAGGTCTCACGACGAGATATGGAAGAGGGCAGGTCATCCAGCTCGTCCTCGTCACACTCCTCTGTGGAGCCGCTCTTTTTTCTGCCATACTCATCAGTTCTTTCAACATCCTCTGCTGGATAATCTTCCTCTGTCGCCTCCTCATGAAACAGCAGAATAAAGGAAGTGAACATGAACGCTGAATGTTTAATTAGACTTAGACAAACAAACAACTATTAAATAAGGCTGTTTTTTCCCTTCTTTCTGCTCATTCCATGTTACTGTCAGGACTCACCCCTCCTTGTTCTGCTGCCGTTTGTTGTGTCTCAGTGACGGTCACCTGTGACTTTCTGGAAAAATACAAAACAAACAAAAAAAATGAGCAACAAACAAAGATTTTTAGTACTGTGAAGTTCATACATATATTAGCTTGATTAGTATTTTACAGGATTATTGAGGTTAATATACATCATAAAAATCAATGCAAATGACACACTGATCAATTTTACTTTTTAACATCAACACATACCATAAATAAAATGGTAAGCATCTGTTACATCTGTGGGTTAGAATTGAAACTGAGATATGTTGTGAGCTGTAGACACAGTTCCTAAATGACCTCAGACATATCTTTGGCATTTCTGTGCTGACATTTCTCTCTACTTATCAGTCAATGCAGATAAAAATCATGAACATGAGCATCAGAAACATGGAGCCCACGTTGCTGTCTCTTACCCTGATTCATAGTGGCTGCCAGTGTGTTGAACTGCAGTATGTGTGGAAGCAGCAACATCTGTGGGAAAGTACATCTTCAGAACAGTGCACTTCTACAAAAGTCATTCACAAATGCTAAATCATTACTTTACATGTTACATTTGGAATTATGAACAGGGGATTTTAGGTCTTAAATATTAAGCCCCTATGAAAATACATATTTCTGAAAAGGCCGACCTCATGTTTACTCTGACATTACTTCAAACAATCAGTCACTGCTTACCCATCACAAACACCTGAATCAATAATTAAATTAATGTCTGTCCACAAAAAACAGTTTAAAAGTGCATGAGCTTTTTCAAAAAGTCTCCAGGGTAAATAAACTCTTTTGTTTCAGTGTGTACAGACAAAGACACAATGAGGTTGACCTTCCCGGTGAGGATCAGGGTCTGTGTGGCACTAAAGTTAACAAGTTCATTCACTCACTGTAAATGTGAGCATTGCTAACACACAGTGCAGCTGTTGGAAGTATTTTGATTTTACTTGAGAAAGACTCCTCTTAATGTCGCTGTGAAGAACCTGAGTGTATGTGAGTGCTACCAACGACAGGGTGCTGACCTGGGAAGTGGAAGCAGTTGTTCCGGGAGCCCTGTGGTGACGGGTGGGGAGGGGGGGTGGAGCTGACACTTGGTGGGTTACTCTGCTGAAAATGTGCCGGGGACGAAGGTGTGGAGGAGGTGGCTGATGATGGGTTACTGCTGGAGTCCAGCTGGTTTAACCTGGGGGGAGGCTCCTGTGAACACACACACACACATTCTTTCTGTTATTATAATTGTAAGAGCTTTTCATTAGCACTATATGTATTTCTTAAACATTGTCTTTGGGAATGAAAAAAGCCACAGCTGACCAGAACAGAATTCCACACATATTATAACAGAAAGAAACCTGCACTTACTTTTTTGGTTATTGCTTTTGGTAAAGTGCCAAACTGCAGTGGGATCTGTGGTGTGTGATCAATCCGATTGTTGATATCTGATGGCACTGACTCTGCTCTGCGCATCCTCGGCACTAGTCAGATACAAAAAAAAAAAAAAATCACTCTGAATATTAAAAGATAGATACACAATAAAATGTCATGTCTGTCATGAATCAAAAGACAGGAGCCTGCTGGAATCACCACTGTGAGATCCCTTTCTAATGCACCCATTGTCAGTGATGGGGAGAAACAAACTGCCTACATTTAAAGCCATTTTTGTATATTCCAAAGTGTCTTTCCAAAGCAGATGTTTCTAGCACAGTATTTTCCTTTTTTTGTTACAGTCCTTCTACAACAACACAGCACAGAAACACTGTCTGATGAAAAACGAAGTGTGAATTTCAGTCTTTTCACTGTTGTTTCAGTTTACTGTCAGCACAAACAAATGTTCAAATGAACAACATGGCAGGGAATACTGAAAAGAACCTGTGCTGCTCTGAGGCTCCGAGGCTCTCAGCTCCAGCACTAAATATTTGTAAAGTGGACAAAACTACGTTTGAAGCAGATGCTGGTACACCCTGCTGTACAGCTGTCCACTGTCATTCACTCTCTGACAGAGCTCTCAGGAGAAACATGCTGCTTACATGTGAGAAATGATATCCGACATGAGGGAGCCTCCTTGGTACATTTGTTGTGGCACTTTAACCTGTGGACAGATGACATACCCTAATGAGAAGATAACAAGTAGCTGTAGAATCAAACAGTCAGCGGGGTATATTCACTTTCTCTTACTTGCAGTGTTTGCACTTGACACCAAACATCATGCTCTTGTGACACACTTGGCAAGTCTGGGAGAGCCAGGACTTTGTTGAAAACCTACAAAGGACAGCAAGAGAAGAAGACTTTTCTATCATAATGGGACATCTGCTGCTCCACTGGCATCTAACATTTGTTTCAGATTAATAACACATTGTATTTGATGGTGTATGAAGTTACTACACACTAACTAAACCTAAATTCAGTTGAGTCACTCCTTAACTTTATTTAACAGGTGTATTAAAGGAAAGTATTTAACACAACAAACAGTGAACCCTGCAGGCCATGCTGTTCAGACTGGCACACACACTTATGATTAGGCTATTCTCCGAGCTGTTGGAAGGCTAAAACAAATAATGTTGGTCCTCTGGGAGATGCTGGATTGGAGGGTCAGGGGATCATTTAATCTAAATGTCATGCAACTTTGATGGTTTCATTGATACATCTCACAGGAAAGTTGGCATTTTGAAACTCAGTGTCTAGAATTGAAAGGTTAAATCTTCTGATTATGCATGTTCTGAATTTCCAGCCTTGTTATTGCCTTCTTATATTTCCTGTATACAGCTAAAATCACTCTGTGACAGGGGCACAAGAGGAAAGCTCAGAAAGTCACTGAAGGTTTTATAAGGTAACTTCACACATTAGATGAGTCCCTTTACCCCATATTCTACCTGTTAATGTGACTGATCCTGTGCATCACATCTCATTTTAACATTTAGAAAAAAAGAATCCAGTGGTTCATGTCTTACTGTTGAAATTCAATACATCAAAGATGTGGCTGTATCAGGATGTAAACATTTAGAATTTACATTTAGAAAATGATTACTTAAATAGCATCATGGCAAATAAATTAAATAAAATACTTCAACAATCTATCTATGTCTTGTAACTGGTTGAGAATGTATTTATTAATCACTACACCCTCCAAACAAAAATTCCACCTCAACCAGCCCTTTTGCACTTTGCCATGTTGCGCATAATTGGAACAGAATAACAGCTTGCAGATACCCACACTGTCTGTGCACCCAAGACCTGCCATTTTGCACTTTGTTGTTGCGGTTGTGTGATTAAAACGCAGCCCAGGGGCTGTGATTTTGAAAAGAAACGTTGACTGTTTCTCATTTCTCAGGGGAATCAATCTGGATCAGGTACTGCTGACTGAAAATACACGTGTCATTCTGAACAAAGAAGGAGGTCTGTAGGGAAGTTGGTAACTGACCTATGTGTTACAGCGAGGCCGATGTCTCTCCTCAGTGTCTGTGGGGAACCTCTGTGCATGGCCACATCTATGAAGAAAATGTTGCATGTCAAAAACACAAAAACAGACTATGAGAAAAAGAGACAGCATCACAAACCCCCCTCAGAAAAGCAGGTGAGTATCTGTTGCGGGGACTCACTGTCCAGCAGGGTCGGGGTGGCAGGCTTCATGTACGGGGCAGAGGCTGGCACAGGGCCTGGTGTTCGGGCAGACAGCGGGGACCGCAGAGCTGAGTCCTCAGGACTGTTCCCACTGCCATTGATATGAATAGCAGCCAACATTTTGTTCTTCTTACAGGCCCTGCAAAGTCAGAGAGCAACGAACAACCACTCTAAGTTCTCAGATACAACAGTCCACTCCATCCTGTGGCACCGTGGCAACAGTGCAAATTGTTGGAAAAAGAAGATTGTGGTCACTGGTGGCAGCTAAACCACAGCACAACATCCTGTTTTCAAAGTTGACATTTTGGGCTCATGTTGACACAGTTGTTCATTCAGAAAAGGCTTGCATTTTCTTATTGGCATCAGCTGTCTCCAACATGCTTTTTAAAGTATGTTTGTGCCATTATTACAGCAGGGAATGAGTAAAATACAACAAAGGTCCTCAGATGGACTCAGATTAGGGACATTTGGTTTCATGGTTGCCATCCAAATGCAGGATTGTTGATTTAACTAAGAGCTCATGTTCATGTATTGAGTTGTACATACATGTTCATGTCCAACTCATATACATATTTAGCAGTGAAGAAGGGAGGCCTGTTTTCAAACAGGAGTCTTGGCCCAACCATCGTCACTAAAAACACGAGTGAAACCCACTTGTTTGTGGCAGGCTCCTCGATGCGGTTGGCTAGTTGTGACTCAGGACTCTTGCTTTTCATCAGTGCAATGTTAGGGAAGAGCTGCAGCAGCTTGCGGGAAGGCGGTGGTGGAGTGTGTGAGGGTTTGGCGGTGTGTGTCTTTGAGGCTCTGGTGGCTGGAGGGGTGCTCGGCTCCAGGTTGAAGGCATCGCTCATTTCCTCAGCTGATATGTAAGGTCTCCGGTCATCTGAGCAAGGTACCACTGATATGGAGATGGAGCGGCCGTGGGTGCTGGGCGGCTGAAGGGGTGTGGAGGAGACGCTAATGGGTGAGAAGACATCACTGTCCTGTTGAGGCTTAGAGTCAGCATCAGCATCGCCACCTTGAGTCAACAGTAAAGATCACAAATTAGCAAGAAGACGACATTAATCAAACATTACAGAAAATGGTGGTTGGGATGGTTACTTGTGAAACATCATCAAAATTCAAAGTCAGCCCCTCCTCCCTGACTTAAAGCTACATCCTCCATGCTGACGGTCCACTGCACAAAGGCTGACGTTCAAAAATGTCTCATACACCACCACCACCACAGCTCAGCAGGTAAATATATGTGAGGGAAATAAAAGGGAGAATTTTACAATAAAGCCTTTAGCTTTAAAAAAAACTTTTGACATGATTAAGTAAGGTTGCTTTCTGGGCTCTCTTCCAGTGCCAGCAAAAAAGTGAAATTATTCTTTAATGTTTCACCAACAAGGACACATTTTAGACGTGCTATGACCCAGATCCTAAGCTTGCATGACAACAGGTCGCTCTCCGAGACAACTGAGCAAAGTCCACCGCTGACGTAGATACAGTTAAAACCCCTGGGACAAGCTATCGAGAGGACCTTGTTGGTTGTTTATCAAAGTCTTTTTCAAAGTAAAATGCAACAATGCAGGACCCAACTCACTTGATTTTACACTTGAGTTGTGCTAATTCCTTCCATCATTTTCAATTAGTCAGATGCGGAGAAACCTACTATAATTTTTTCAAATGAAACAGAATGAATTAATCAATGCTTGAATCATTTACTGTGACCTATTCATTTATTTTATTTTACAAATTTCTTATAACTGGCCTTTCCACAACATGCAATTCAGCAAGTTTTCCTGGCTCACCTGTTTCATTAACACTCTTCAGACAAGAGAGGGTGGCAGTGAGGTGAGAACGATCCTCTGAGTTGGAGCCCAGGCGTCTCATTGTGTCCTGCAGCTCAGAGCTGGACATCTGTAGCAACCCGTCCACTGAGAGCTTCCCTGCTGCAGCCTGCAAGGCACAAGGAGGCTGCCACTGTCAATAACTGCTTTAACCCTTACACACTTTTCATATTTTATACCTTCACAGTGTGGTTCAGGTCAACCCAGACCAAGAATTCCCTCAGAACTAGTGTCTATACCAAATTTAGTACAGATCTATTGAAATGTGTAAATAGCCTGTGTCATATCATTAAGGCTAACAGAATGACATTTAGGGTATTTCTTCTGTTGTCAAATGTCAAAATGGGTTGAATTTGACCTGAACAGTATGTTAAGGCGCAGAGAAAGCTGAAACAAGACAGTCCAGTGTAGTAATATGTACTATTTTTCCTTTTGATTATTGTCATGAGTGTGTTTGTCTTGGATCTTGTGTAATTGTGTCCTCTTCTTTGATGGTACTGCAAATCTTCTCCTGCACACTCCATGTCCCTGCACACAGACCTTCCAAACCTTTCTTCATCACTCACAAATGGGGAAAGGTTTGGTAGTCACATGGGCACACTGTTTGTCACACAGGAAACCAGTATTAGCAAAAAGAAGTACACATCTGCCAGGACAAGATATGTTTGATTTACAACTACAGTACATGAACAACCACAGATTGGTCACCACCCGAGGCTGATCAAGGCCTCTGACAGTCTCTACAAAAACAACGCATCAGGAGCATGTCAGACCAAACTACCAAAGAACAGTTCTGTGTGTGCTCAGGGGTTTTCTTTTTAAATCTCATTTGCATTTATTTGAAGCTCTGTTGTGTCCAAAATTCAATCTAATTTCAATTCTGGTTGGTGAGAAAAATATCTTGGCCTTAAACAGCAAATGTGATTTGTAATTCTTTACAGTTTTGCCAAAGGGATAAAATATGATGCTGTAGATGGAGGTGAGCATTGTCCTGATTTTTTTCATTTGGATTAATCTGGTCATTTAAAACTATGACACTGTGAGGGATCAAAACCAAATAATAAAGAGATGGTCAGGGAAATGCGTTAGCAGGATATGTTTATCAGGATAAAGTCCGAACCTTTCCTCTGTAAGACATTCTCCTCAGATAGTGACCCATATCATGTATGCCCTGTTCCCTTGTGGTAAATATTCAGCAGTTAGTATAAAGTACTATGGCATTCAAACCACATTATTATCCAAAATTACACAGTATACATACAAATAAAGTATTTACATTATATTACTTATTTCTAGTCTTCATCCACACTTTACTTTGATTGCACAGTTGAAGGTACAAATAGTCACAAATTTCACTGCACCCTGTATGACTCTATGTGACAGATAAACAACACGCCTATCACTTTTTTATTCAGTGTGAAAGAGAAGAAAGGCAGCCAGAAAATGTGATTGATGGGTCTGAATAGTCAGACAGATTTTTATAATGCCCAACCTGGTTCAACACTGATTCCTGGAATCTGCTGGCAAACTATGAAAACAGGGTTTACACTACACTGCTTCACTTTTACTGGAATGTGTTTTCTCAGCCCTTCTGTGTGTGTGTGTGTGTGTGTGTGTGTGCGTGTGTGTGTGCGTGTGCGTGTGCGTGTGTGTATGTGTGTGTGTGTGTGTGTGTGTGTGAAGGGGATTGGCTTTATCTCCTGGCAACTGGCTGTTTCCTGCATTGCTTCTATGCTACATGAAATGGTCCGGTCTGGAAAACAAGCCTCATCATTTGAATGGGATGTATCTTAGAGACAACTGAAAGTGAAATTGAGCCTTTTCTCAACTAACATCTGCATTCTTTACACAAACATAGTCTTTAAAATATGCTGAAACTAAAAGTAGGCTTCAGAAGTCTGAGTGAACGAAAATTCATATTTAAGTTCCTTTATTACATCCCAGTGTGTCCTTTCTGCAGCAGCTTATGTGAACTGACATGTTTTCATAAATCAGTCCAGTAACAGCATTATGCGTCATAGCCCGTCTTAGCCTGAATAATCTGTAAGATGTGCATTACAGTTCTGTACACACAATGGTTTCAGTTCACCCACATTACAAAAAAATCCTTCACCCACCCATTATCACATACAGTATCTGTACATGCAGCAGTCACATCATGCATATCATTTTACTTTTAGATACCAAGGCTATAATGGTAAACATTTTAATACATTCATTTTCAAACTCACTAGAAGTGAATGGGCTTTAATGTCAAGTTCTAAAAAAAAAGTATTATATTCCAGCAGGGCTACATTCTTTTAGAACTATTTTCCCTGAGTGCCACAGCCTATAGAAATAAAACGTTATGGTCTATGTATATTTCAGTGCATTATCAAATGCGTTATCAAATTCAGTCACAGTGAATGAACACTGAATGAACACATTCAAAGTTGTGTTTTTGTTAGATGTGAGTTTGTTGTCCCAATAGCCACATTATATACTCTTAATGTTTGCTTCATACATCCGTTTTGGTTTCCCAGTACATGTGCAATTAAAGTAGAGTGGATGCCCCCACAGAGCGTCTGTGTATACAATCTGATAACGAAATATACCTACTCTCCTGGACTTTATCTAAAACATAAATTGAACTTCAGTCACTTATATCCACCCCCCCAACTTCATTTGAACTTTATTTAGAACTACAAACTCAATTTTAGAATCTTCTGCCCCCATCTTGTCACCTTTTCCCATGAATCATTTTTGTCACTTTTTCTTAATGTGGTTTGGTTCCCGCCAACAGGCTGCTGTCTCATCATCTCTTGCAGAGGTTACATGCATGCTAGCTGAGTGCACTTTTCTAAAGAGTAAAACCTCATTTTCGAAACACAGCATCCTTAGCACACCTAGATTAGCCGATTAGCAAAACTACATGATAGGATGATACCTCAATAAATACCACATATAACATTGATCATCCTACCAGAAGGTAGTAGACAGATGTGTTAAGCTGTTCTCTGAGACAGCTGGGGCAGCACACCTCAACCAAACAGCCCTGACATCCAGTTCTTCTTCACATACCTATAGGCGAGGTAAGACCAATTTTTGTGCAAACATTTCTGGAGGCTATACAGCCCTCCCCATAGCCAGTTTGGACAATCACACCTCATTCCCTCCTTCTCTGGTCTACATATAGCAGCTCTGCAGGACTGTCCTGAGCTCACAGACCTGCAGCCAACCAGGAGAACAACAGCAGTCATGAGGAATGTTCATCATCTGTGACATCACACATCAACAAGCTGATGATGATACGGTGATCACGAAGACAAGAAAATCTCTTCTCAACCAGACAGCCAATATGAGTGAAGAAGTGAGGACCCTATCTAGAGCCAAAGACAG
>JBAJHX010000049.1:25784118-25798590 GCA_037176925.1 Amniataba percoides
TAATATCAGTGAGTAGATGGACAAACCAGGTAATAAAGCTATTCTCCAAGTTGGCTCTATTTCCTGTGTAAAGCACATTGTGTGTCTGGACCAGCAGATGCCCACTGTAGATATAATCATTGGTCACAGCTCAGACACAGGTTAGAGGAGAGAGGGATTTTTAACAAATAAAGGTTCATTCCTTTAAATGTACATTTAATCACTGACATATATAAATAGCTCCTCTCTTGTTTCTGTAGCACCTGAGAAAAATATTATTTCTCTACAGTTAGTACCTAATAACATTTACTCAACGTTTTGACACTAAACTGTTTGATGTAAATCCCCAAATTGCAAGGGAAGAGGAAGGTGTTCTTGCAGAAAAAAATTCCTCACGCGTGTGTCCAGTGCTGCGTCAACAGTTTACATGTTTTGCTAGTCCTGTCAGAAAATAATTACATGTGAACTTTCTTTACGCCATGCTATTGCAGAGTGGTGTAATATTTCCATCATCGTGAACAGAAGCTGCCCCCTGAGCCGCTTGCTCTGGTTTAACTCAGTGGCAGCAAAGTGGTCAAAATGCTTTGTTGTGTCTTTCATTCCCTCTCAGTACGTTGGTCTCATCTTGGTCCTGCACATGGTCCTCTTCACTGTTCAGTTATGGACCTAGAGCGCCACAGAGCTGCAATATTACACAGGGTGGATATCATCCAGTGACTGTTACCTGATGACCACCAGAGAGAGACACTCACCAGGGAGACTCCAACTGTCTTCAGGTGAAAAGGTGAAAAAAAAACTACGGTGGCTGGGAGGTGCAAACCAAAATTACAAAGTGCAAAACACTTTTACAAAGCTTGAAACAAATTGACATTTTGGAAAACATTTTTACAAATCATAAAACAAAATTACATTGTCAAAACACATTTACAAGTACTGAAACAAATTTACATTTCAGAAAACAAATTAACAAGACGAAGAACACTTTCACAAACTCTGAGACAAATTTGCAAGTGGCAAAACACTTTTACAGGTTCCAAAATCAACAGGAAAGGGAATGTACCAACTCTGTGGATGACCCGGATGTGATAACGAGTTCATGGTGTCGGTTGCCAAAGAAGAAGAATTTTCTTTGTAATTTTGGTTTGCACTTCCTGGCCACCGTAAAAAGCTGACAGTGAAGTGTGTTAACTGGCTCCACTTGTAGCACACATTGACACAGTATTGACACAGTTCAAGTGTTAATGGACAGGAAGTACAGAAGTTCTATCAAAGGTTATGGTGTTTCCCACAGACTCTTCCTGGAATCTCTTCTTTTTTTACTGTCTGATATCCAACCTGTATTTATGTATTTTCACACACAAGATTTTTTTCCCTAAATCTTCATAATCCACTCTGCAACTTGGCGGAGCTTCTTTCAACTTGACCTTGAATTTAGTGTTTATCTCCCTCACCTGTAATATTTTCTGTGGGAACTTCCAATGATTTGTCATTTTATTGGAATAAAAACTATTATGGAGTTAAAATCCGCTTTCTCAGTTCGGATCATACCAGCTCATATTTAGTGCACTTCATCAATGACTCATTGTTGGCTGACTGATTATGAAATGAATTATTAAAAGGTGCGCCACGCACCAGTCAATCTTAAATTGCGATTGATGATGGACTTTTTACAGCATAGATGAAAAAACATTCAACAAAGCATGGCGATACATGGTGGACTGGTTTAATCCACAGTACTCTCTTCCTGCAGCTGTGTAGCAGTGTCCTGCTCAGCAATCCTCTGAAGTTACTTCTGATCGGTTTGACACTTCTACAGTGTGCCTACTGTAACATTACCATGGTTACTGTTACTACAGTGCAGCAGTACAAACTCAATGCAATCCAAGGACATACCAAAGCTCTCAGAGCAGCGGAGGAAGAGAAGCTGCTACCAAACTTTAAAAAGTGTGTGATCAGACTTGATGTTCCAGGTATGACAGGAGGTGTGTATTTCTTCTATTTCTATGTCCACTGAGAGACAGGTTAGCTTCAATCATCAAAGATGATCAGCTGTCACAGTGGATGTTCCTTCACTAAAGATCCCTCTGAGCAGTGTGTGTGACACGTAGGACTGACTTCACACTCAACTCATGTATAAAAAAGTATAGTTACTTGAGTACATTACATAATATAGTTCAAAAAACTAATTTGTACTTGAGTATTTCCAATGTGTGGTACTTTATATTTCTACTCCACTTATGCACTTTTCCTTCCTCTCCGTTTATCTGACAGTTTTAGTTTCTTTCCAGATGACAGCTGTTTGTCTCCGTCCTCTCCAGTGAAAACCTGGTATCTTCATATGCATTGATGTTGAGTGTTTGTGATAAACTGAAGGATGAAGTGTTCCCTTATGGTATTCTCAGGACTTTCACTTGTAGTGCATTATTTTCACAGTGTGGAATTAATACTTTTACTTCAGCAAAGGATCTGAGGAGTTCCTCCATCTCTAGCTGAATGTGAATGTGGAACAGAATTTACACCACAGATCAAACGTGACCGTTAAAAAAAAAAAAAAAAAAAGAAAAATCTTAAGTAGTTTGAGGTATTCTTAAAGCTGCTTTGTGTCATTACAAAGGTTCAAACATTGTGGAGAGCAAAACATTTTATTACTAACACTGGAATAGTTCAATTTGTATATTATTATACAGAAACTAACTGCTTTACAAAAACAAAATGATACAATATCACATGTATGTACAGTGTAGTAAATATACCATCTCAAATTGTACACAAAGTATTTACAATTGTCACACATACTGCATTAAAAACAAAACTCAGACTATTACTCTACAGACATTAGATTTTGCATAACATCAAATAAAACATGCCACATTTTGAGGTTTTTCATCTTTACAAACCCATGACTGTTTTTAAATTAGTGCAAGTCAACCACTTGTTTAAGAGGTTATGGATACATAATCCTTAATATTTCCATTCACACACAAGTCAAACTAAAATCTGGAAACAATGGCAATCTGCTAACATGGTGCTCAAATAAATCTCTCCTTCAGATTTTTCTGGTTGTGTTTTGTTAAAGGTACACTCACTGATTCTGTGATTAGGGTTTGTGGACGGGTTTTTTGGAAAAAAAGAAAAAAACAGGGAGTGTCACTTTATGAACAATCAGACAGTGAGAGATGGTGAATAGAAATGATGGATTATACAATTAGACATTTCTGTGGAATCTGACACGACATCTAAATAAACATGTACCTTTACAGCTTCAGTGCCTGACTTTAGGTCCCCAAATCCTTCTGACCTGGAGCCGCTCTGTTCTGCTCCAAACATCCTGTGCTAAAAAATGTGACCTCAACAACTTAAAGGCAACCAAACTCAATGCTTGACTCTGAACCAGGGTTAGGTCTATTTACATGGGAAGGAGGGCAGATGTGTCATCAAACAACAAATCAGTGTGTGGAGGTGTGAACTTCCCTCTTCTGTCCTTTTCAAGGTCCAACAGTGTGGCACCACTAACGCTCAAGGGCCGACTGCTGCAGTGTTTCAGGCTGAACTGTGAGCGCTGTGATTCTCTGCCTCTCTGATGGGCATGATGTGAGTGCGACCACTGTGTGAACTGCTTCATATCAAATACACTAACTTGGGTGGCTATCATCCAACTTTCAATGTTCATTCTTTTCAGCAGAGTCTTAGTCATTTCTGACAGAGCTGTTCACCTCCTCAACTCTGCTTCTGGACTAGACTGGGCTCTCCTTCTGGTATTAAAGTCAGTCTTTGCTTTATGTCATTCTTTGAGGCTGAAGTACAATAAAGAGTTTCTAAGGCAAAAGTCCCCTTTCCTTGGAGTTTGTATAATGATTAGGAGTTTACTGAATGAGCTGCATGGACAGAGGAAAATTACACCTCCCCTCACACAAATATAATAGAAGAACATGTATCCATAAGGTAAAAGTGTGTGTTTAAAATGTGGAAATGGTGACAAGCCATACATGTGAAGATGCTGCAGTTGTACAACAATACTCAACAACTCTTGCTGTGCATAGATGTAAAGGCAGGATACGAGCGCTTTGACCAAATGATCCTGCTGAGCTGTGGACGGAGGCAGCCAGTGAAGCACTGACTGGTACACTCCCATTCCTCCACCAACCCACCATTTCCACAACAAACCACAGCTAGTGTGTCTTCCTACTCAATAAGCAACCATTGGTTCCCATTCATTTCAGTACACCTGCAGGTAGCTGTGATCTGTCACAATGACCAACAGAACTGCTTTCATTCTCAAAAATGGATTATTGTGGCACAGTAATGCAGATTAAAGCCCAACCAACACAGTAAATACATGCTGAACATTTTGCAGTGTGGAAACAACTGCTCAGTGCCAGAGTGTGTCAGTTTTGTCTGTTTTACTACAAGTAATTCAAGGAAATACTGACGCCAGACATGATGCTTGCTGTGACTCACTGAAGCAGCTTTCAACTCTGAATTCTGATTTTGTGAAATTCTGTGAAAAAACATGGCAGACTGTAATCACACTCGTCTTTCTAAAACAGTGCAGCATGCTATGGAAAAGTCAGCAGTAATGTGTAGTTGGCGTTGGAGTGATCTCCAAATGCACCCAGAACGTGTTTTTGAAAGCACAGTTTGGTGCAGAGGATGTGCTGAGGGTACAGACACAGCTGGCCTCTGCATCTATAATAACCTGAATTACTGTTACTCCAGCTCTTTAAGGAAAAATCCACCTTCTTCCACTGATCAACCTTATCAGTCTACGTCAGCTGGGCCGGAGCTGTGCCTGTACGATCGCGTGGATGTTGAGTATGAAGGACTAGGATCAAAACCAGATGTTGTTATGTTTAGGTCTGTGAAAGATTTCTCATCTGCAGAAATGCTGGACACCTTCAGGCCAACAGTTGGACCTGTGTCTGCAGTATAATAAATAAATCAAGAACTGACACATGGTTTGCTGAGTTCTAAAGTTGACCATGTAAGTTCTGATCATAAATGGTTGACACAAGAAGCTTGGCTTATTTTAGGTATGGCTCTTGGTCTTCTTTCATTACTTTGTGAAGAGCAGTTTGAAAGAGAGTTTACTAACTAACTTTTTCCGGGTTTTTATCAGCACGTCACCGTCTGTGCTGTGACCCATCAGTCCAATCAGCTTTTGTTGTCACATAATTCAACTCTGTGTAGAAAATTCGTTCTTACACTGCTAAAAAGGATGCAGAAGGTGCTGATATGAAATGAATGTGAAATTTGCAGTCATACTGGCAAACCATGTCAGTGCTTCTTTTCTGTGGATTTTTCCTCTGAAGAGCCCACAGAACAAAGCTCTGATGGTTGTGTGTGTTGGTGATGGGATCAAACTGCCTCTTTCTGTTCAAATGGTCACTGGAGGTAATCAACAAGAGCTAAATCTCTATGTTAACAGGCAACTCAGGAGTTGGCTTCATATTGCACCGAGCTGACTTAGTGATGCGTCCTCCCTGGTCACTGTACAAATAAAATCGGTGCTTGACAAAGGAGTTGGAGAGTTAAGGATTATTGCCTATTACACAAATTTCTTTGTTACTGTGTAAACAAACTAAAATGTTAGGCTGCTGAAAATACAATTCAAAATAATCAACAAAAAGCTGCTAAATGAAGTGAAACAAACAAAAAAGAAGCTTGGAGTTATTTACACGGTTACATCTCCCCTAGTGTTTTGCAATCTTCATATTGATACACTGAAAGTGTTTGAAAAGAAGATTTTTGGAAAGTGTTTGAAAAGAAGAACATTTGTGTAGCACTATCTAGCTGTACAGGATAAATACTCTCAGGCAACAGGGTATATGGATGATTGTATATTTGACGATCATTGGAGGCCGGTCTTGAGGCAGCTCGTGTGAACTCATGGTGATATGGATGGTTCGCCTCCATAATTAGTACCTGTTCTTTGTCCCCAGCAAGGTTTGACTTTACTTTACAAATTGTACACATTGAAAAACCCTGACAAAGGCACACCATGGAGAAAACGTCAACATCGAAATTAGCACTAAGGACTAGTTATACAGATTCTGTTCTATGTAAAATATGTACAGGACAGGGAGAGGGGAGCTCAGATGTCCGAGCAGGTCCAGAGTGAAGGTCCTCTCCCACTGATGCCCCCCCTGCCCATACCCCCCACTGTCGCTGTCATTTGGTCCCTCTGGCTGACACAGGAGTGTTTAATCACGAGGAAGGCCGAGGGACGTGTTCTGGATCAAATATCAGCGTAAAGACAGAATTCAGTTTCTGAGTCCTCCCTGTATAAACCCTCTTTGAAATCTCAGTCCATGTCCAAACCAAACCTCCACGTCCGCTCTGGGCTCTGGCTAGCCTCAGGAGGATTTTCTGCCCCACTATTTTCACATGACCTCCGGCGCTTCAGAAGACTCAAGCTGCTGCTGAACATCTGTGAAGAAGAGCTTACACATTGACTCCAGAGGAGAACACAAAGGATTGAACAGCAGCTTCCCCTCCAGTAGCAGCTGTGTCATATGAAAGATTTGAACAAATCAAGTTTGCTTGCTAATATTCCACCTCAATGCAAAACACAAAACCAGTAGTCCTCCTGCTAGAGCAAAAACCATGAAGAAGAAGTGGAATAAAAGTAAGAGTAAGTGTAAAAAGTGGAGTGCAGCATGAGGCCTGACAAGCTGGGGGAGGGGCCCGCAGGGGGAGGAAGAGGAGGGTGTGACGGGTGTTCTCTGCCTGATCAGACGATCTTCTTGATGCTGGGCCTCTTGAAGCTGCCGGCGCTGCGCTGCTTCTGGACCTGACTGGCTGAACCGTGGCGAGTGCGACCCCCGCTGGACAGAGCAGAGCTGGGGGACAGCTGGACGTTCTCCTTATCCACACCTGGAGGCCCAGCAGGAGGACAGATAACACACTGCTTTAAACACATCTGTGGACTCAATCCAAGTCATTACTCCAACAACTTCTCACACTTTCCCCTAAATAAGAGGCTTCCAACTGGAGGGTTGTGGTCTAAAGGTGCGCCAGCAAACAATAAAGACACATTTTATGTCATTTAAAGTTTTAAATTCAAAAAGTTAATTTCAAAGTTCCTTTATCAGTTATGCAAAGCATCAAACAACAGGGGGTGCTGTAGCCTAAACAAGTGACTTGCTTCCTTTCTGCATTTTTGGATCAGCATTCATCTTTAGATATTTACAAAGTCAGTCCTGGCTGAGGCTTAAAGAAATGCAGCTCCAAGCCTGGAGAACAGAACAGATCAACAGCGTGTGTGTGTGTGTGTGTGTGTGTGTGTGTGTGTGTGTGTGTGACCTGGTGAGTGCTGCGAGGTTGCCAGTGAGGTCATGGAGTTGGACAGGTTGAGGTTGGCAGTGATGCTGAGCTGGCTCTGGCTGGTGGGGGGGTAGGGGGAGGTGGGTGTTCTCAGCTGCTCCTCCCCTCGCTCCTCGTCAGCCGCTGGCAGGTAGCTGTCAATCAACGCCTCTAGGAACTTGACGATAAGCTCGGCATAGTCTGGTATCTGTGTTTGCTGCAGGGAGGTTAGAGAAAATGACCATTAAGTGTTAAGTCAGTATGAACTCCTTCATCAATTAAAAACCCTGTTTACAGAAACACAGTGGTCGTATAAAAAACAACAACAGTTAATGAAATATATGTAAAGAGAAATAGACTAAAGACTCTGAGGAGAGAAGCTTTGGCGGTGAACAGCAAACCTAGCTTTCACATTTGTTTCAAATGGAAAACTGTTCCTGTCTTTTCAAATGAGAACATGGCTCAACAATTCAAATGAAAAGTTGAATCTTGCACGTAAATGCACGTAAATGTAAACTCTTTCAGTATTCTTGATCAAGCAGGTCTTGCAGCATCTCACTGTTGGTTTGATACACTGTTGCCCGTTGTACTTGTTTCCATTATGTGTTAGTACCTGGTACCAGGTACTTTTCTAATACCTGCTCAGCCGGGGTTCTAAGCGAGCTGAGTCAAGCTGAAAATGTGACGTTGGCTGCCAGCAGGTTGCTGATTGGCCAGAGCATGATGAGTCAGGAGCGTGACTCATTCATAAGAATCAACCATGGCATTTTTAAAACACAATAACAACAACGAACATGATCAGAGATCGCTGCACAGAAAATAACGTGCAGATGTTTCTTTGTGTTTGTTTGTTTGTTTGTTTCTCTCTGGTGGTCTCTGCAGTTGTTTCATCTTTTGTCTCGCCCAACAAAAGACGTCTTGCTATGACGACTCCACCCACACTGAGGTGGTACGGCACTATGATGGAAAACTAGTTGAGGTGAGGCGAGTAAGTACTAGTAGGTACTCGTGGAAAAGGGGCATGTGACTCTCTCTCCTGTTCAGCTGGTTACATTAACTCTTGTGTTCCTGCCACACATTAGTAAAAAGGACCTTTTTCCAGTCATCCACTCTGTTATTGTTGTGCTGTGCTGCATTGCTGTGTTAAGTGTTGCCTTTGTTTCCCCTCCTGAGAAGTGGCTGAGAAACTCGTCCTCTGACCACTACATCGCCTTGTTTTGACACTACTTCTGCTGATTGGAGTCTTATGTTCTTTGTTTAGCATATTCTGTATCTGTGATGAAATTACGCAACTCTCTCAGAGAACCACGCTTGATGTATGTATCTTGTTAACCCAACCAGCACAGCCATAATTATAACATATCAACACTGGCTGCCTCAAACAATCCTCTGGTGAGTAGATGAATCCATCTGAATCATCTGCACACATTATTCAATGGAAGACATGCAACCCAGAGAAATGTGACCTTTCTGCTGAAAGGAGTGAAGCTGGCCAATGCCACAGATTAGTTTAAATTTGATTGCTGACTTAGAAGTAAGACCAGATTTTTTAAATCCAAAACATTTCTTCTTCATTTTAAAAGTTGTTGTGTTTCTAAATTTTTCAAAACCTACTCCAACTTTCTGATTATTAGTACATCATTATAAGTTTACCAAAAAAATAATACACCTTTGTGGGAACGGATTTCAATGTGTTCTCAGTGTAGAGTCCTGCTTAAATACAGTAAAATGATTAAATAAAGATATCTTCCCTCCATTTAATAAATACTGTAACAATGTCCAAATATTGATTTCATGATACGATGAAAAGTTCAGCTAGAAGTTTTGCGCTGAAATGTGTCTCATGTTTTATATTTCAGTGCTTTATTTCTGTTAAGTTATGTAAAGATGTGATAAGATTCAAATATATTAGTCATCTATCCATCTGTTATGTGTACAGAGTCACAGAATACCTCAGAGATGATGTTTCTATATTAGCAGCCACGAGATTCAGCATTAACTGAAAACTTGACTTCAAATTATTTCCAGCCTCTGTGGAGAGTGTGAGAGTGTGAGTGTGTGTGTGTGTGCGCGCGCGTGTGTGGCAGGTGCTTCATATATCACCACACCACTTGGCAAGCTATTTGCGCTGTCATAAAATGCTTAGTAAGCTGAATATTTCCTGTGAGAAAATGAAAGAATCAGTCATACCTTAGAAAAGGGTCCAGCAAACCTCCAAAGTCCATTAAAGCCAAAGCCTGTGAAACGAAGGGAGAGTAGAGTACAAGAGGCGACAGGGTGAAAATGCGTACTACAAAAGACCAAAGGAGTATAACATTTCAATTAACCTCTAAAAAGAAAAAAAGGCCGTGACAGTTGTGACCTTGCTATGTGACTGAAAATGTCAGCATGTATTACTTTGTAAATAGGAAGGCTGGTACTGGGGGGGTGACTCCTCGTGGTACACTACACTCTGGACGATGCCGTGGACTGGATTCAGGAGGTTGGTGTCCTGGCACATGGACAGCACAGTGTTGATCTTTGAGTCCAGCAGATTGTGGCTGAGGAGGAGACATATCGTGAGCCTGTATAGATGTGCTTCACATCCTGTACTGTTGCTAAGGCGAAATGAGACAGCTGCCTATTGTTGAGGTAAAAGTATTTTTATATATTGTTCAACTTGTGGTTTATCTTGCAGCACCCTGAGAGGCCCTGGGAATCTTAAAATATCACAGCGAGTTACATGAGGTGGGTTTATATTTGGTTTTAGGCATCACAAGCAGTCCATCACACCAGCAATGATAAAGTAGACACAATGTTTCTCTGTGTGCATATTTTAACAGCAGCTTCTTTATCATCTGCAATTTATTCTTCCAAGGCTTTACATCAGACATGGGCTTGGGTATTCTTTCCAACAAGCATGTTCAGCAAAATCAAACTCAAGACATGTATAAATTTATTTTCTCGAGAAAAGGCTGTCTTGATATCCACTGTCTTAAGCAGGACTAGTCCACTAGATAGATGCTGGGGTAAATCAAGAATTTGTTTTACAACTATGAAATGTTCTCTCATTTCAGAAGTCCTCAATGAGTACCTGACATTACTGTGAAAATCAGCAAAGATTGAACAATACAAAAAAGCTCCAATGCTTTTACAGAACAGACATGCTTATGCTCAGCAGGTGTGCTTGATTGTTACCATGGAAACACTGAAGTGGATAACTTTGTTTTTCCTGTAATCCACAGGCAAAATGAAGACTAACACTACAGACCACCCAAAATGGCCCAAATAGACTTTTAATAAATACATAAAAAGAATAGGTGAGGCTCAAAACACAGGCAGAAGACCAACATTTGAAAACAGCATCAAATAATGAGCAGCCTCATGATGAGAGTCAGCCCTGATCCTCTGAGGTATCTGATTACACTTTTTACATTACACATTTGTTAGATCATCCCATGTCTAGTCTAACTGAAGGTGCCCATGACAACATCTTGATTACCCTAAAAAAAAATATATATTTAACAAAAACTGTCTGTTAGCTTAGAACAAAGAGAAGGTGGATATGCTGACTACTTACACAACTGGAAAAACCTTTGGGAAGACAACGCTAGCTTCAGCCAAGTACTCGTACAGTATTCGCTGGTCAAAGTCATCAGTGGTGTATTTGACCTGGGTAGCCTGGAAAGTCAGAGCAACATTCTGTTAACAAGCCGAGTCAGAGACTAGGACATCTAAAGTGATAGTATTTGATTAGGAGCTGTCATGCTCCACTGGTTGGAATGAAATAACATTTGAAATATTTGGTGTTTTCTCACCAGCACAGTAAGCAGCAGAGCCTGAATCTTTGGGTCGGTCAGCACCTCCTCATCCAGCAGAACATTGGACTCTGATACAGACACCTTACGAAGGTGAGAGTTACCGATTCTTTGTGTCTCTGTAATTAGAACATGTGAGATTTTCATTAAGTACCTAATCAAACATACTGTTACGTAGAAGGAAACGCCAGGATAGCACTCTCACCTATCTCGTAGTCATTCTCTGCAACGCGCCTCATCTTGGGAGGGGTGGTCATACCTGACTCCATCTCTGGTCTTTTTGGTGCTTTAGAGTCTGATATGAGATGATCAAAGCTCTTCCTGGTGCCTGGCAAGAATTAAACACAACAAACACATTTACAGTCTGGTGTTTTAACAGATTTTATTTTGGATTTCATTTCCTCCTAAGGACAGATCAACCTGTGCTGTACGTGGCACAGGAATACGTCGTACCCAGGAGCTTCTTGGTGTTGGCCTGTGAGGGCTGTCCCATGTCGAGACTCATGGATTTGCGTGTTCGTGGGCTGATCTGGCCCACTGTGGGGTAGGGATGGGCTGAAAGGTAGCGCTCTGAAACCTGAGGTGACGTCCACGGCTGAGTCTCTCGCAGAGTTCTGAGAAGCAGGCGAACAGACAAAGGTCAGGTAACAAAAAAACCCCCCCGATGACTCATTAGAAACCACCTTTCATTTTCAGTTTGTTTAAATAATCTGTCAAAGATAAACACACATTGATCACAGAGAGGTTCTGTTTTTAATAAAGAATATATTATCCTTATTCGTTTTAATGCAGCTGCCACATTACTGAGAGCTGAACCCAATGCACAAATTCTCTTAGAGGAAGAACCGTTACTGGCTACAAGACATTACTGCTACATGTTACTGCTAACACCAGCACTAATGACAAGGCTAACGTGTTGATGTTTACTGATGTTTACTATGTGCATCATGATTATCTCAGTGGTTATGTGTATGGGACAGACCAGCTTTGGAAGTACAAAAAAGTTTTATCCAAACCCACAAAGAGATGATTGTATGTCAGGATAAGGATCTGAACCCTCTACAAGTTTGCAAACTGAGGTATAACAGTAACTTTTCAAAGACCATAAAGGAAAAGGAAATTAGTGAATGTCAAAGAAGCACGATACAGATGCTGAACGATAAGTCTCCCAGTTTAAGTGAGTAAATCTCATGATTGTGCTCATTAGGCTGAATTTCAACTACTCTATCTATTTCATTGTAGATTGCTCAGACAGCTTCATTCTTGGTCTTCTCTTCTGTTCATCACTCACCTGCAGCTGGGATCAGTGATGTGACTGGAGTAGGTGTCCATGGGTACTGGGTCCATGGAGAGGTCAGAAATCAGTAACGATTTCCTGTGTTTGAGGCTGCAGCGACTGCGGACCTCTTCAGATACAGTGAGTAGTGCTGCACAAAGCAAAATGGGAGGATGGTCATCAGTGACAGCAAGGCAGATCCAAAACCACCAAATAGTCCATAGACTGGATGCTGCTTACTGAGGGTGGGAGGTGTTAGAACTAAACTGTGCATCTTGGTGCCTCCACTTTCTCACATGCATTTTTTTTCAAATACGTTTAGTTATTTTCATTAAGTAAATCTGCAAAACAGAAAGTCTAAAGTCCTAAAAACGTTTGCATACTAACATACAAATCATTATGTTTAACTTTCAATAAACATAAACAGAATTTTAGTAGATGGTTAACATTTCGCATGGTGTAATTGTGTGTGTAAAGGTGAGGTGCCACTGAGTAATGTACTTACCAGCCAGATAGGCCACACTATGGGTGTTGACCTCAAACTTGTCGCATTTGAGATGCTTGCTGATGAGAGCCAAAAGTGTATGAAGGATTCTTACTGTCCTTGCTACTGTGGTGGGTGATGGGTGCCTGTAGCCTAGAGACACAGAGACAGACAGTCAGGGCCAAGCCAGATGTCGGCCAAATGGCTTTAATACTACTGTGTGTGTGGTGCTGTTCACCATCACTGGCCATCATAAAGTTGACTGACTTTGTCTTGGAGCACTGCCACTGAAGTGAACAATGTGCATACTTTGAACATGTATTGCTAAATTACAGAAGCAGTAGATCCATCTTCATCTCTTACTGTTGGTCATTGTGTTATACATGTGGTTGATATGAACATCCACACTGTGCTGAACATCTAATGACAGCCTGTGAATGTTGTCTGGCCTGTCAATCAGTAGTTGCTTTACCTTTGAGTAGGTGGCCCACCAGTGCAAAGTTGAAGTTGGCGCTAAAGTTGAGGCCCACAAAGTGATCCATTTGCTTACAATGCCATTCTAAAGGACGTCTGATCTCCATGAACACTTCTTCTGGACTCTGCAGCAGCACATACAGAGGAGAAGGGGAAGAAGAATCTGAGTCATGTCGTCATTGTAAAACATTCACTGGCAGATGTGTTCTTGTACTTAATCAGTCAAAAATGTGTTGAAATTCTTTTAAATGAAATTATCCACTAGGGTGGATTGTGGGGACGAGGAATAAGGTTCTCAAAATGGTGCCGCTCCAGGCGGCAGCCTGTAGCCACAGTTCCCGTCGTGTTTTTTAACTTTTGTGTATTTGTTGGTTTATTCCTTTTCGTTGTTTTTTGGATCAATCACAACCTGTGTATAAAGTTGTGACAATTTTTTTTTTACCCTTCTCCGCATTCTTCTGTTACTTTTTTCTTTGTAACGGAGAACTGTGGGAGCGTTGTTTACATGTGTAAACAGCTGACTGCGCTTCGTGAGCCTGTGCTGCTGTCCAGAGACAGACCTCAGGTCCTGCAGGAGTTATGGAGTGCAGGTCTGGAGCCAAATGATTTCTCTAGCGTCTTCAACACCATCCAGCCGCTGCTACTGCGTGAGAAGCTGGGTGTTGATGACACAATGATCTCCTAGATTACTGATTAGTTGACAGGCAGGCCACAGTTTGTTTGTCTGGGCAGCGTCCTGACTGATGTGGTGGTCAGTGATACAGGAGCTCCACAGGGAACTGTGCTTTCTCCCTTCCTCTTCACCTTATACACCACTGACCTTCAGTACAACTCTGAGTCATGTCATCTACAGAAGTTTTCTGATGACTCAGCTGTTGTCGGGTGTAGAAGAGAGGGAGAGGATGGGGAGGAGAGGACCCTGGTAGACAACTCTACAGAGTGGACCGAACAGAATCACCTGAGGCTTGATGTCAACAAGACCAGAGAGATGGTGATAGACTTCAGGAGGAAGAAGATGCCTTCACAGCCACTATGGATCAGGGGGGAGGTGGAGGAATACTCTGTGTGAATACTGCTGCTATACTGAAATCTATCTATCTATCTATCTATCTATCTATCTATCTATCTATCTATCTATCTATCTATCTATCTATCTATCT
>JBAJHX010000049.1:25798690-25816822 GCA_037176925.1 Amniataba percoides
TATCTATCTATCTATCTATCTATCTATCTATCTATCTATCTATCTATCTATCTATCTATCTATCTATCTATCTGTCTTTCATGGTATACATCAACTGGCACAACAGCAGGAACACTGAGTCTCTCATGCATGTCACCCTTGCTCTCTTCCCCGGGGAGTTCACCTCAGTCATCTTCAGTGTGGTTTACACTTCACCACAGGCAGCCGGGGCCACTGCTCTGTGTGAGCTGCATGAAGCCTTCATTAGTTACCAAGCTAACCACGAAGCCACACACGTCATTGCAGCTGTTCGCAGTGAACTTTAGATGGGTGTCGCCAGACTTACTGCAACAGATCACATGCTCCACCAGGGTGAAAGGACTCACACTTCTAGGGAGGGTACAAAGAGTGCGTTGCCATCTTTCTCTTGCAAAGTACAGATAAGAAGTTCCTGTTCAGAGGGGGGGTCACATGATTGGCTAACCAATCAGAAGCTGCTCTTTAGGACACTGCGTGTGACAGAGACTGAACATGTCCTGGCACAGCTTTGATAATGACATCCAGGTTCTGATGGACACTGATTAGGAAATTAGCGGACAATATTGTTCCAAATTAGAAGGCATGGATGGATCATACCATCTGTGAGCTTCTCAAGGCCCAGAAAACCACAAACACACATACAAAAGAGCTCCTTTTTACACGTTTAGGCTAAGATTACTAGTCTTAAAATGTCAGGCCATTGTATGAGAGGTGGAAGCCTCCACCAGAGAGGAGCATGCAGTCACTACAACTTCAACTGAATATGTGGACTAGCCAGTCACGAGCAGTCCCTCTTTCAGAGAAACCTCATCCTATTTGCATAAATGCCTACTGGCCTGTAGCTCTGACTCTAGCTCCTCCCTGGCCCAGCTTGACTTCATAAACAGGTGGTGAACTGAGTTCACTAACTAACTAACTAAGTTCATGTCAAGCCCTGGCAGTGCAGTCAGCCGAGGGCACAAGATGTCAGCTTAAAAGACATTTACAATGCATCACAGAGCGCCACAGGAAAACCTTTCTTCCTGTGGCAAACAAACTTTAGAACACACCTACCTCAGACAGAGAGATAAGACAGAAGCACATCAATCTATCTATAGTTCTACATATATTTTGGATTTACACCTCATTGGCTGAAATGTTGTGTTGTCATTTTGTTTGCACTCTTTCCTACACTGAACTTTCCCTCAGTACAGGCCTTTCAATGCCAAAAGAGGTGAATGTGCATTGGCACTACATTAAAAAGCAACTTAACACCCCAGAAAGAGAGCTTTGTGTCTGGGGATGTGGAGTGCTAGGCAACATCATTTGTACAGTGTGTTTTGCTCTACCAAGCAGCATTGCTTTGTAAATAACCATCATTACGACGAACAGTGCAGGCTGGGAGAAGAATAGAAGGATGGTTTAAGAATGAGACTGTAGAAGTTGCTGTTTGATTACACCATCATGTTTCATTGAAGCCCTGTTGGTGCTGCCTGAGTGTGCTGCCCAAAACAAATGAGACTCTGTATCATGAGCATTGTTATTGGCATTTAGTTTCCATTGCATTAAGCTGTTGTAATGAGTGAGCTGAGTGTTTGTATGTGTTTTTTTACCTTGTCATTGAAGACACGCATTGTGTCCAGAGTGTGGAGGTTCTGCTCCAGAAGGGCAGTTCCAGCAGAGTACAGGTTGACTTCATCCAGCTGCAACACAGCTACTGCCACCCAGAACAGAGCTTTGTGCATGGGAGACTCCTGCAAACACACAAACATCAGGCAGGTTTGTTTTGACGGCAACTCATAGGCCGAAGACTAATACATATAAAAAAAACTCATTCTAGGAATGACAATGAGGGATGAACAGAAAACACTATTAAATTGCTGACAATTCAACCGTTTCAAAAAGAATCTAAAATGTTTTTTTTTATTTAGCTTAGCATAGATATTCTGCTTTCGATAACACGGCATATGATTCAGACTTCTTAAGAGTAATAATCCAGCACCAGTTTAGGATGATTGTTACTTCCTCTCCATCTTCATCTACATATCTACAGAGTGAGATGACCCCACTCTCCTGATCATCACCTTAACATGAACTCTATTAAGTTGCTACAGAAAGGATAAAGTTTTTTTAAACTATGGAAATTTCACATAATAAAAAAACATTATTCATTCCAACATAATACTAATTGCATGGTTATGCTGCCTCACACTAGGTCACAGATATAGTATAATATACTTAAAATTGAATTTTTTTCTATTGTTGCAAAAATGAATCTAAAATAAGTCCAGTAATGTGATAAAAAACTCGCAGTTGATACATGTATAAGATAATGACACAGATGTTCATGGCATGTAGGATCCATCCTTCATAATCTTCTGCAGATATATCTTTCATTCTTTTCAGTCATGTGCTTAGACATCAGTACATGGAGCTTTGGTTGAGCTTGAGTTATAAGATCATTTAATATAAATAAAAGATGTGAACACTAAATTCATCAAACCAATGGAAGCTAAGAGACAGTTTAGTCCACACTGACTTCTACTGTGCTGACTGTGTGAGAAAGTTTAAAGAAATTCATATCGATAAAGGCCACTTACTAACCGTAAAAGCACTTGGTGAAACGTAAAAAAAAATGACTAAAGTAGCTCAAACTGTCCTTCTATACCAAACTAACAGCTGCAGGTAAAGTAAAACACACCTTTCTAAAAACTGAAGGCTCACACTGCACAATACTCAGCAGTGATGAAACAAATTTAGCTGGGGTGGATGCACAGTGCTTATATACCTTGCTGAGTAGAGGCTGCAGCTTGGTCAGGGCTATAACTGTGGCCTCTATCAATACTTGGCTGTTGTAATTGTCTGGCCCCTTCAGACAGCTCTCCAGACCCTGTGACGAGGAAGGAAGTGAGAGGAGGAACATGAGTGAGAAGTAGAGAGAGAACGGAGAAGGGAGGACAGTAACACATTACAAGAAATTCAGTGAAAGAGCTTTCAACTGGGCCTTTGTTGTGCTGATAAACTGTAACCCACACAATCAAATAAAACTTTATTCAGGTTCATTCATGTTCACAATCAAGCGAGGTTTCTGGTCAAAGAATGACAATGAAAACAATGGAGCATGAGACTTATCTTAGACTCTTTGCTTCCATGAAGCACTCATTGCCTTTGTGTTTAAAATGTGCTTTTTAAATTAAGCTGTCTTGCCTGACAACCCTGTTACATAAAGCCTCATACCTAGCACAATACTATCTTTTTTGCAGTTTTAGAATACTACTGATGTATATCTAATCCAGATTTGAATAATACAGTTTATGACAATGAAAATGTGTAAGGGCCTCTTCAAACCTAAAAGAGTAACATTCAGTCAAATGTGTCTGTACAAGGTGAAATGTTTTCAGAACAGAGACAATGAGCCGAAGAAAATCTTTGACCTTTCGAGATCACTTCTTTTTTCCACCACACAAAAACTTGTGTGCTTCCCTCACATGACTTCTGTGTTGCCAAAGCAAATCAAAGAAAATCTAAAGTTGATCAAATCTATGTTGATATAAACTGATTTGAAGAAGAGGGTTAACACATTAGAGATAATATTATCATAGACAATGAGGTCTACTTACAAATATTGAAAAATCCATTCAGTAGGGTCCAACATTACATGGTGCATTATATAAATTAATATTAAATAATATTAAATTAAGTGATTTATCATAGTCAGTCAGGGACAGTCTTTTCATGAATAAATATGTTTGAACATGGTCTCTTGATGGCTGTTGAATGGAAAATTGAGGAAATGTGTTCATCTCCTGATGACAAACAAGTTGTTACGGAGGAGTGGAAGAAATTCACAGGTGCAGGTGTAACCTAACTTGACGAAAGTGCAGCGTACCTTCTCAGCTGAAACATGTCATATTCATGACTCATACACAAAGATTGAAGAGTACTCACCCTGTCTATGCTGAGCAGAGGACTGGCCTTGCTGAGGATTCGGATGATCTGCTTGATTTGGCTGTGGCTCACTCTCTTACTGATGCAACCAAACACCACCAGTGCTCTGGGCTGGAGAGACGGGTTGTACTGGAAAGCAAACCTGGAATCCAAACACACACAAACATACGTTCAACAATGCACATCCATGTTGTTGACATCGATGCATTCACATAAGATGGAGGAAATTCATACTTCTGTGCGAGCTCAGTCCACTGGTCCAACCACTTGCAGGCTGGGATGTCCCTCATACAAGCCTGGAGGAAAGATGACAGAAGACAAAACAACTGAAACTGACATCATTGAAAATCTCTTGCTTTGAGAATGCAAACAGAGCTTCACTGCAAGTGGTGCAACAAGTCGTTTGTGTGGTGCAACACAGATTTGACCTATCACAATTGAGTTATCAACATGGGAAACACTGAAGCCTCAAACAGAGAACATCCTGCGTTTGTGTGCGTTAACTTCTCAGCATGTTTATTATAGGAAGGTTTTGAGAACTGTCCACAAAGTTAAGAGAGTATTTTCGAGTTGAATCTGGAGAACCCACCTGTAATATTAGTTGTGTTGAGCTATTTAAATGGTTCTTCTTTGAGTTGTTCATTGAACATGGCTGATATTTTGTAAATGTTGCCAGTGCAGTGAATTTGCAAAGGGGGTTGAATACTTTTGAGTGCAGCTTTACATAAAAAATGCTTTAGAGGACAGAGATGGAGTGAAAAACAGATGATCTCTGCTGACCTCCATGATCTCCAGCAGGGCCTCAGTGACGGTCTCCAGGGAGGACAGGGCGAACGTCTCCCTCTCGTAGGAGCCCGGTGAGAAGGAGCGGTCTCTGTAGCTGGAGCGGAAGGCGATGACGGCAGCTGACTTGACTTTACTGATGCCGAACAGCAGGTAGAACTTGGGCAGGGAGAACTCAGTCAGACTGAGCCTCAGAACCTGCTTTGTCTCCTCTGTAATCATTGAACAAAACAATTCATTTTAATAGGACACAAGTTTGTTATTTTTTGTGTGATCTTTAAATTTATCAAAAGGTTTATCCACACTGCAGCAGCTGCCTGCCAGCCTAATGAAATGAGGTCCTCACCACTAAAGTTGAGCTGTGAGCAGGTGCAAAGGGAGTGGATGATGTTGATAACTAATCCATGGGTGGAAGCCCTGAGGGACAGCGGGCCTGTGGCTACCAGCAGGGTCACCACATGGAACAGGTAGGGCAGGTGTGCTGCCACATCCAGGGAGTTGTTGAAGGACAGCATGAGCATGTAACGTGCCAATATGGCAATGTCGTCCCACATCAGGTGCTGCTCCAGCGTTGGCGTTGGCGACAGGCACGTCTTGTCTATGATCTTACACATCCGACCAATAACCTGCCAAGAATAAGAGCAGACCAACACTGAAAGCTTGGCTTTATCTGTTATGATGTTTTAAACATCATTCTGATAACCATGATGTCAGATTACTGAATTACACTATTCAACCACCAAAAGAAATGATGACACCATATTAGCTGTTATAAGGAACATGTTGGCAAAATGTTACATATTACATATTACATATTCAGAGTTCACTATGTTAACCAGCTGGTCTCTAACTGTCCAACTGCTGGAAACAGGGCTGATGAGAGTTTGTGGGCCATAAAGCAAAACAATAAGCTAAATGTAAGAGGTCAAACCTCTCATCAAATCTGAAAGAAACTGTAAACAGAGCAAGTTTCAGTTTATCTTCAGGGCTTACTAAAGCTTCATGAAAGATATAACTTCACAAACTTCAAAAGTTGTACAGCCCATATATCATTTTATCAATTAAGAGTTGTAGTGAAACATTAATAATGTTGTGATTAATTGTGCCAAAACCAATACTGAATAACATCCACAGTGATGACTGCTGTCAACAATGTGCATGTTTTTGGATATGGAAATGATCCATAAGATAATATGGATGTGATTATAACCACCTAGAAAATAGCATGTTTTCAACTCTCGGGTGACAGAGAGTTCAAGAGCAGCAGACAAAGCTCCATTGTGTTGCAGGTTGTCCTGCCATGACATCAGACCCAGCAAGCTTGTGGATAATAACAAAGACTCGTGTATGGTCCCACAGCCATGTACACTTGTTAAATTGATATTCCTAATTTCAACACTGTTGTAAGACTACACAGAATCATTGAGGGGAGCAGCACTTGAAGTTAAACACTGACTGGCTTTTCTTGGTTAAAAGTCTTCACAATGGCCACTATTCAGTGTAGAGCGGCTGTCTGCCATAATAGGAGCCAGGGCCTGGCTTTTCTATTGTGTCTGCCTGTGTATGTTGTGTTTGTTTATCTGAGTAACAGGCTGAATTTGGAACCAGAGCATACAGATGATGGATAGTGAGAGGATGAGTTTGTCTCTTTGGATAGTCTAAGTCAGGAATAATTTACAGCTTTGGATTCCTTTCTTCACTTAGTAAGTGACTATTACATTTAATGCTGATTTCTAACAAGTGTCAAATTGTTAGAAACTAAACCATTAACAAAAGTTTAATTCATTCTTTCATCTTGTTACTTACTGCTGTAACACACTTTTTCTCTTTGATTAATTCTATGGTATATAACAATATGTATGTAAAAGTATTACTCAAGCTAAATATAATATGTCAGTAAATAAGGGGTCACAAATATAACACTTTCCCCTTACAGGACAGAGAATATACTGAAACAACCAGACGTATGTCCTTTGGAATCATTTTGCGTTACCTACTTACAGCGAAATGTATAAGAGAGATCTCAGACATGAAATTGGTGATGAATACTTGACTAACTAGATCGAAGAGTTGAAGAAGAATTTGAATTGGTGCACTTTGAGGTGAAAATAAAAGATGACGTTTTCAGCCAAAGCTGCAAAAAGTCAAAATTTGTCAGTGGCACAGCAGAGATAGACTAGTAATTCATGTCCAAGGGGATTTCTGTAATTTGGTCAGAAGCAGGCTATGAAGCGGCTGTTGTTGTCGCCCGACTGTTTGTCTCTACAGCATCTGAAAAATGGCAGGCTGTGTAACTCTGGCTGTGTGTCATTTTAGCGTAACACACACTGATAGCATTGTGTCAGTTGATGACCGTAGCACACACCAGATGCTCAGTGCAAACAGAAGCAGCAGTACAGTAGTAGTAGTGAAATGTCTTGCTGTCAAAAGATGAAAGAGATAACCTTCACTTGCCTCAGGGGAACAGATGTGATAAAAAGCAACCTTCTGTAGAGTGGTGAAGCCTGACAAGACATTGTTGATTTGTATAAAAATAAACTGAGCCCTGGTAGATACAACACCTCAAGAAGCAAATTACATTATAAAGGTAGGAAAAATGTTTAAGTAGAATCCTTTCTGAAGAACTCAGATCGAATGTGGAGGGATTATTTCACCAAAATGACATCTTTAGACTTTAATAAACAAAATCAGTGTATGATTGCATACATGCTGAGAACTTAGCTCAGAGTGGAGAGTCTCACCTTGCTGGATACAAGTTTGACATTCCCTGAAGCCAGAGCCACTGCAGTATCAGCCATGACCTCTGCTTTGATGGAGCCCAGGCCGCCTGTAGCACTGGTCTTAATAAAGCTATCCAACACCACGTCCAGCAGGTCCGTTATCTGACGACACGGTGAGACAGTAAAAGATCAAACCACATTCCCATCACATGCACATTTCTATCTAGCAAACTGTTGGTGTGGTAGCCTCACCTGACCCAAGCTTCCCCAGATCTTGGCCTGAATAGAGGGATACATCTGCTTTTCATTGATTGTCATGGTGATGAGTTTGTCCAAAATGGCAGTGACACGCTGGCGCTTGGCATCATCATTGTGCTTACAGAATCGAACCAGGTTGAGCAGCCAGGGTGTCATGTACTCCAGGCAAAGGTGCTTCAGTTCAATACCTGCAGAAGCCAAACACACCTGGGTTACGTTCAGATACAAGGTACAGCCAAAGGCATAGTTGGCCAATAGTAACATTAGAGAGAGGTAAGAGGTTTTCTTTTCTGTGTTTCACAGTAGTTCATATTACTTTGCTTCTATTGTAAAGAAAGCTCCAACTTAACATAACTGGCCTCTCAATGTTCCACAGAGAGATCAGTTTGGTCAGACTCAGGGGTACTCACTCAGCCTGTGAAAACAGCTGTATAATATCTTCCATGCATGGCTCTGCAGCAGCTTTGTCAAGTCTAAGGAAATACCCCTGATAAGATAAAACAAGATACACCTTGACTGATCCCCAGGTGCAGAGTCAGGGTTACAAACTGGCGGTGTGGACTTTGAAAGACGTGGCTATTATACCCAGCAGGGAGGGTCTAGTGAATTGCAATCAATAACACCATCAATAAGAATTTCTAAATGATTTAGTGAATGTTTGTTGTTCACATTATTGTTCCGACAACCTGAGTGGGTGGTATTATATAGTATTTCAAAAGAGGCAAGGATGTGTTGCACACAACATAAGAGACATAATTCAGATAACCAGTCAACCAGAATAGAGGAGCCATGGTCGACCATGAAAGTTAAGAGATTAGACCAGTTGGTTAGACTCAGGAAGAACAAAAAGAATATGACTTATGAAGTGAAACATTTGACAGCAACTTTGCCAGTAGCTTAGCTAAGTAGACTTACTGGACTTGCTGAAGCCTGAGATGCACTCCTCCAGAAACTCCAGTGTCAGATGTGGCTCGTTGGCAGCCAAAGTTTTGCTGATGGAGACTATGAAGAGGGTGTTGTTGGCTGGGATGCAGAGGCCAGATGTCTCTAGTAGCTGGCCCTCTATCTTTAGGTTGAAGGTGCAGGTCAGAGCACACAATAGATTGTAAGCAGCAGACCTGGATGTGGGATAGACGAGTTACAGGTGTTAAGCCCTGGTAAGAGTACAAAAACTGTTTTTAAGCTGAATCATGCCTCAGCTGTCTTTGTTCCTGATGGAACAGCACTACACTGTTAAAAACAAAAAAGGGTCATTTTAAATTTAGAGTCCAAAACAGGAAAGATTTGATGTTCTGTTACATAAAACCCCTGATACAAAAGCAAAACAGCAATCAGACAAGCATTATCTGGAAAGACAGCACTTGCTTTCTGTAGTTTAGACAGAAGCAGATATCCAAGCTTCTATGGCAGGGAGAAAAACTCTTTTCAATGACATGGCTCAGACTGTCTTTTCGTTTAATAAAGCTGTGTTTTCTGACCTGAGGCTGGGGTCAGAACTGCCCAGGTTCAGCAGAGCGATGTTGAGCAGAGTGCCGGGCACGTCTTTTGGTCGGATCTTTGTGTGCTGCGGTATGGAGTCGGGCTGCGACAGCTCCCAGCGAGTCCGGATATGGATGATGGACTGGACGATGGCGTCACATTCCTGGTGCATGAATGTGAGTGGTGTGCCCTGGTTGGCCATGGTGAGGGTAAACTGGCTTTCATCCACCAGGCAAATCTCTTCGATCTCAGACGCGTAGTACACATCATTTAGGAAGACAGGCTGGCCAAGCACACGGGTCCGCTCAGCTGAGGTCACCTGGACCGCTGTTGAGCCCACCTGATCAACAAGAAAACACACTGTTGTAGGAAACCTGAGGCCTCCTTGTATTTCTCAACGTATACTACTAACCTTTGCTCGTCTAAAGTTTTCACTCCATTCAGCGCACAGTATTCAGCATCTTTTAATACAAACAGCTATGGCTGCTTCCTCACCTTTATTGAAACCTTGGTGTCTTTGTGGGCCAGCTTGAGGGCATTGTGGAACACTTTAAGGTCTTCCTCCAGGGTCAGCGTGGCTGCAGGCAGCTTCTGTTGGTCGGGTTCGATGTGCTCAGCCAGCTTAGTTGGGGAGTCGATGAACTGCAGACGTTTGCTACCCTTCAGTCCCGTCAGCAGCCGCTCATGGTACTTGGTGTACTCCCTCACCCAGGTGTTGCAGTTGTAAACATAGACAGCTGCTACGTTCTCATAGGCAAAGCCAGGAAAGACCACAAACCACTTGGACAGGAAGTCAGTCTTGAAGCGATTGCTTGGTCCTACATGTGTCAAGTCTACTACTATCTCATATGGCTTAGCATAGTAGGGTTTGAGAGTGAGGAGGACATGGTAGATGAGCAGGTCACCATTGATCTGTCCTGTTTTGAACCTAAAGACAGGAGAAGAAGGACAATGTAAGAAAATTCAAACGTATTATAAATGCAGTAAGTTATTTTTGCTGGGGTTAAGTTCTGAACTGCTAAAACTGTTAATAGCATGTGTGGTACTAAATGAAACATAATGAACGTCTTGGCCCTGAGAAACTACATCTCTTTGTTGTCTCTCTTTTCTTGTAAGAGCTCTTCAGCATCTGTGGTATCACACCACAGGCTCTGAAATAACCAGACCAGAAAGAGACCCAGAAAGAGGGCCAGGAAGTGAGTTCAGAGCATCTCAAGACTCCATCTGCAACAGGTGTCTCACCCCATCTCTCCACCGAGACCTACGAATAAGACTTCTTCACGTAAGTATTGCCAGCAAAAGATCACGCTTTTTTGTGATCACATTGAAAGGGAAACATTTTTATCAATATACCACCTAAAAGTCATGAAGTAACTTAACTTAATACCTACTCCATCAGGGCTAAGAGACACTCACTACATACATCACACATCACTCACAGGCTGTAAGCTATGTAAAAACTCTATGTTCCTGAACAGGATTTAAACCTTCTAAAACAGTTTCTTGATTTCAGGGCAATGGAAGGAACCACAACCGCCCTCTGGCTGTTTCTGATTTTCAGCCAGCTGCTCTTCTGTCCAACTGACGGCAACCATTCAACCACGGAGACACTTGGAACAAAAGATCAAAGTGTCCCCTTATCTGCTACGGAGTCGAGCCTAACTTCCATAAACTCTCCAGATACAGATATCAATGGCACTCGTGCTGACTGCTTGATCGACACTGAGATGGGTCTGATTGCAATAGGCTCAGCAGGGGGATTGATCGTTTGCCTGCTGGTTGCCACCGTGGTACTGGCATGCCAAGTCTACCACATGCAGCGGCGGGTTTACACTCCCCGAACCTCCCGGTCTAACATGGATTTAGTGAGCGGAGCGGGCTACTGGGGAACTGACCGTCAGGAGGTCGGGGGACTGGTTGGACCGTGTGATGCCAGTGTGATGCTTGAGGAGGTGAGAGCTGACACCGAGGTAGAGGAAGAAAGGCAAGTTGAAATGCGAGAGTTGAGAGAGGCTGCTGGGTCAGGATTTGAGGAAGGGGCCACAGCAATGGCTTTTGATCTTGAAGAAAAGGCTTGTCAGATGCAGAGCTCCAGCTCCAGGGACTCCTGCCTGGAGGTTCCCAGAGATCTAGAGGACATGCCTCTTGTTGTGTGAGGAAGAAACCCCTCTTCAATAAACTCCAGCCACAGACACGTCACTCAAGACAAACAGCAACCAGCTGAGTTGGTTTGTTGTGGTTTAACTCTTCTGGTCTATGTCATCTCACAGAATTTAACTGAAGCCTCAGAAAAATGTCAAGCTGTCGGTGCATTGTTTGAAACAGAAAAGGTTGAAAAAATGACATTTGGTGACAAGAATAGTGCAGCTGTCCACAGAACTTCTGAGCCATGTCACTGGGCAGGAGTGATGCTGCAAAGAGGTTTTCTTGAACAACTTGAATACAAAAAAAGAAAAAAGGAAAGCTGTACATTTTTCGTGAGAATTTAGTTAAGTAAAACATTTTAACATCTAACATGATATGCAACATAGTCTGTGCACTTGCAGCACTTACTGTAAGACTGCTTGGTTTGGCTAATTTTTCTTCATTTATACCATAACTGAGTGGACACAATAATTTCACAAACAGACAACAACCAACAAGTCAATCAACAGACAATATCAAAGAAATCCCAAGATTTATACACAGATTTCATGCCAGGATCCTGGTTGGCTGCCAAATGTTCAGAAGTTAGGCACAATGTCTGATAACAGTCTTTGTTGTATTAATAAACTTTGCTTATGCTGTCTATGAACTCTTACCTGTACTGCAGACTTTTTAATCTTACTGTTCTTTCATAATTTCTGTGCTGTTCTGTACTGTTACAATGTCTTGTTTTAAATAAATAATGTTTTCCATAGTCTCCATAGCCTTGTGTTTCAAATCAATAATCATAATCTGAGTCACTATCCATATATAAAACACATTAATGAGTGCAAGGTTCAAAGGACATGACGACACTGTTCTTAACTGTAAGAACTGATTAGCCAGATATATGATTGACAACAACATATGGTTTTGACTATGATTAAGAACAATGTGTCTGTAAGCAATGTACAAAAGGGGGATGCTCTAAAGAAACCCTGAGCACTCCTGCAGAGACTGTTGTCTGTGTATGACTGCTCCTTCTTGCAAGAATAAAGCACCAGAGTGAAGTACAGACGTTATCTTTGGTTTTTCATTCCTAACGATAATTCACTGTGCATGATTACATGTGACAGATGTAAAAAGACAGTAGCAGCATAAAGGTTTGGGGTGGCTAATCACTGACTGTAAGAACTAAAGCTTGTAGACTTGTCTAGTGTATCTGACCTGACACTAAGATACTGTAGTATTAGTCATAACACAAAACAGTTCTGTGTACATTGCACATTGCACATAATTATTTTGAGATGATTAAAATCCAATTTTTTCTATTAACATTTTTACAGATGTTAATTCAGTTCAGTTCAGTGAGTGTCTTGCTAAATATTTTTTCATTTGGTTTTGGTGTTAAATCTATCAATCTATGTTTAGCACAGCAGACTGAGAGCGCTTAGGGTTGTCATGAGTTTCACATGTCATACTTCCTTTAAGTGAGGTCTCAACATTTCAGTCGAGAGGAGCCCTTCATACCACTACTTCCTGCTTTCATTCAAGTGACATCGTGCCAGACACGCAGCAGCATAAGATCCTACATCTATTCGACTTCCAGTACATCCTTGAAAAACACAGCCAACAGATTAAAGAGGTCATCTGTGTAAAGTCATTTGTAACGTCACTGGTGAGTACAATTTAATTATCTGAATCATAAATGCAGGATCCAGTCTGCCAAATAACTCTAATGCTTTGGATTAATGCTAAAGTAAAAAACGGGATGAGATAAATATTATGTTAATACGATCAAAAATAATATATATAATGCATATATAAACAACGAATGGTGGTTGAAATAGTCCATTCACAACTTAGCCCTCAGAGCGATTTGTGACTTAGAAAAGTTTATGACGAAGCCAATAAAAAAATAAACAAAAAACACATGTACTTTCCTGATTTAACTATTCACGATATTTCAATATTGTAACCAACGTAGCCAAAGACCAGCGTAGAGATGAACATGCTTTAGACACAATGGTTGCCTACAAAGCTTTAAATATACCCTGTATATACCCTTGAAACATTTAGCTATTTAGAGTTGCATTTTAAGGAAATGATACAGCTCACATTTCACAACACTATCCTTTTTCTGCTGAAATACTCAGCTATTTCCACATTAGGCGGCGTTGCTTCAGACTGCATGTTGTGCATCTCTGATAAAAACACTTCCTTTTTTTTTTTTTTTTTAGCTTCAAAGACACTGCAACTCACCAGAAGAAAACAATGACTATCAGTTTTGTGAGCCTAATTTTCATATGGCTGCTGTCACTGACAAGTAGCCAAGTGACACCTGGCCAGAGTCAAAGTTCTCTTAATGTGGTGACAGATGAGACAGGAAATAATTTCACACAGGGGACGTCCAGCTCAAATCAACTGTTGGAGGTTACAAGTAACCTCACATACTCTGCCACCGTTGAAGTAAATGTAACAGAAGAAAAAAGCTACCAGGTGACCACTAAGTCTTTACTGCAAACAACTCAAACAATGCCTCCGAAGGCATTCTTACCACATTCAACAGCAGCAACTCCAACCAATCTCATATCATCTCCGTTAAACACCCCAACAGTAGGCATGAAGTCCACAGCAGGAGAACAAAAAGTCACATCACCAACAATGGGGGTAACCAATCAAGCCAGCAATCCACCCACAACTACCAGGCCTGCAATGCAAAACAGCTCCACCATGAGCCAAGACACAGCAAAGACACTGACCACCCACCTCATCAGTGGTAAAATTACCCATCCACCCACAGATCCAACGCAGTCTCCAAACCTCATCTCTACTACAATCAAATTGACCAAATCTGCAGAAAACAAGGCTACAAGTACAGGTTTCTACAAGACTTCAATGACCACAACACGCAAGACACCATTTATCCACATCACCAAGGCAAAGGACAAGCAAGTCTCTAAGTCCAGCTCAGACGGTAAAGCAGTGGCTGGAATAATAGGTGGGGCTCTGGTATTAATGATGGTAGGATTCCTGCTCATCTACATTAAGAAACGGAAGCTTCAGAGGCAGCAGACAACAACTACAGACTGGGCTGGTCCATCACCATTTCTAGAGGGTGGAGCTGACAATGGCCAGGTAACCCTGAGGTCCTCTAACCGAATTTCTTTATCCAGCTTCCTGCCTCTGAGGCTATCCAAAAGGTTGTCCTTGCTCCCAGAAACAGATGAGGAATTAGTAGACATGACACCAGGCACTACATTTGGAAATAAACATGAAGGGAGTACATTTGGTAAAGAGGTGGATGGAAATGATGGGTCAGAAAGCAATGGGACTGCAGTAGTTGTTCAAGAGGAAAGTACAGGAGATGTTCCAACGACTGCTGAAAACTCTGTGTCAGTGTCCTCTGAAACGAAAGAACTGCTCTCCACAAATAACAATTCAGAAGTTGGAAATCTCAGTGAAGACCATCCTGCAAATGCCCCTACTCCATCCGCAGCTGAGGAAAACGCTCTGGTAAAAACTGAATGATGGCCATGTGAAACCTTAAGTGAACTTATTTCTGAACCATCCCCTCCCCCAACATGAGCTCTTTGGTTGGTTGCTAGGAAGCTGTAACTGAGAACACAGGAAACTAACTCAATATTTGAGGAAATCATGAGTGAAAAGTGATGCATATCTTAGTCTCTACTCTACAGCCTGTACAGATGACTGAAATTTTAAAGGAAAATACTGAATAGATTACTTAATAAATGCTTAAGGGCTTACTGAATGATTAGATGAGGATGAAAACGATGTGAATCAGATGCTGTAGCCTTCACAGTCACCACATGTCAACACAAATGAACAGCTATGGGACATTTTGGAATAATGTGACAGAGCTCTCCACCACCAACATTGAAACACCAAATAAGCAAATATCTTTGGATTAATGGAGTTCATCCCTCCAGAAGAGTTCTTTGAGGATCAATGACAAGGAGACCTGAAGCTGCCCTGGAGGCAGGTGGTGGACCAACACCATCACTGAGACACTGTTGCTATTTCCTTTAATCTATTATCCATCTGTCGCAAAGGAGCATCATGTAGCATTATATTGTTAACAAAGAAGATCACAATTAAAGAAAGGAAATGTCAAGTCATATGATTTTAAACTACGTGACTAACAGTAAAAGTAAAAAGTTTTTGTCACATGTTCAAATCCTCAATAATGTGTGGCAATGTCAGGTTATTCGAGTTCATATTGGAACCTGGCATTATAGTTACTAACAAGTTAACTGATTCACTTCGGACATTCTCTCACCAGCTCCCTGATGTAATTCTTTAACACCATGTATAAACATCATAGAGACTTGACGAGTGTACATGAGAAATGCTTTCATCCCAACACATTCTCTCCCTTCTGCAAACTGTGGAGAGTGCTACAGGAGAAAGAAATAACCACAAGGCACATGCAAGCAACTCATCTTTCCTCATCCTGCAGCTGCCGAAAAAAGCGGAAGGGTATACACTGGTGAGAACAAGTAACAGTAACACTTCTGGTACAGCATACAGGCCTGCACACTGTTTAGCATATGTTTAATAGCTGTGAATAGCATTTCTGGATTACAATCATTTGCATTTTCTATAGCTAGATCCTGACTTGGTGATGAAAAAAGTGTTATCTATCATTTCACAAGTTACAGTCATGCCGCTTGACTGCACATATTTGTTTGTCTCTTTTATTATCTGAAGATTTGTGGTCGTACTGTGAAAAGATAGAAGGTTCAATACCCTCAGCAGAGGAGTTACGTACCATTGAATTTGGTCCACTGTGTTTCCAGACTAAGCAAGCAAATTTCTGACATATTACAGATTGTCTGCTGTCTTAGTGTTGCTCCCCTAGCATGTCAGTGTGGGTACTGTCATCATAAAAAAGAAACTACTGGCTACAGGGCTGTCAGGTCAGCCATTCACTTCACCTTCCCTTGGCTCAGCACTTTTCAGCTCCCAGCTGCACCTACTGCTGACGTTATACTGGGTATTTATACTGGAAACATAATCATATGAGGCTCATAACACAAGAAAAGCACTAAAATTAACAATAGAAGATGAAAACACAAACTACTACAGGCGGCATTTGAAAATATAAACCCTAGGGCTCTATTTAGCAAGGTATCTCCACTATTAGCCCACAGAAATCCAGGCCTTACTGTGTGGTTTTACCAAAAGCCTTAACCCTTATATGGAACTACGAGCATATTTGAAAGGGTAATGGTGGAAGCATAAGATGGTACAGGATACTGATGAGCACTATAGTGAGTAGAAAGTCCATGGATATCATGAGTGAACTGATCTGTCTGTGTTATGAAAAAGTTCCATTACAAGAGTGCTTCTATGTATTTACTCTTTTTGTTTGGTCATATTGTTCCTTTCCAAGGTCAGTTCCAAGGAACTGAGTTAATGCCTTCAATGAAAATGTATTTGTTCAACTATAGCTCTTTAGCTCAACATTAGTGATAGCCATACTTAATACATATTTATTTTACAAACAGATGCACCAACCTGACAGGAACCCAACTGCTGGTCCTCTGTTTATATTCTGATTCACCCCGTTAGCAAGGCCATGAGCCACCAAAGCTGGTTAAAACCATGTGCTACTGTCAGATACGCAGGGCAAGAAAACTCCATCCTGGAATAACTTCATGTCTTTGGTTGTTGTAATTAAATAACAGTGATTTTGTAATGTCTAATGCAATTGCAATAAACTTTAAACAATAAGTCTCTGTTTAAATGAGTTTTCATTAAATGCTGGAAACTGAATATATTGTGTTTTCATTACAAAATGATGAACATTAGATTTAAGTGTGGCCTGAGCTGTGCTTTCAAAGCTGAGAGTAACCAAAGATTCATTCATTATTTTCCGGCATGGGCAAATATTCAATCCATTTAATCAATACTACTACTACTACCACTAATACTAATACTAATACTAATACTACTACCAATAAAAAATAATAATATAATTAAAACCAATTTAAATGAATAATAACAATAACAACATAACAATAACAATACTAACAATGAAGATAACTCTTTTTTCACTCATATTTGTTGCAAGCTGTCACAGTAATGTTTTAGACACCACTGCCTCATCATTTGAAACTGCATTAATCAGTTTTTTGGCACTGACAAAGCATACCCATGATACATTGAAATGGTAAACGCAGGCACAGAACAATGTTCGCATTCATTTCAAGAAGAATTGAAGAATGCCAGCTGAATATTATTCAGCTCTGGTCTGGCCTAAAATCTCTCTCTCTTTAACTGCTATTATTTGCATTACTAGACCATCTAGAAAGGGACAGGCAAAATAAGATTTTATTTTTCATGCTCCTTTGTTGCTCTTTCATGGTGAAAAGACCTGGGAACTGTGTAGATATACTGTGTAGTTGGAGCTATCAGCATGGTAACTGTGTCCTTTAGCATGAGCTCTGCTGTCAGGAAAGCATGACATGCTGGAGCAGAGTCTGGGAGGTAGAGCTGGAAGAAAACAAGAAACTGACACACTGAGTAGATGAAAAGAGTGGAATTATAGAGGCAACTACCCAGGCTAAGAAGAACTGGATGGTTGATGACAATTCTCTGTGGCTCTGTGGCATGACTGACACTGACACCTTTCACATTACACAGTTATCTATTCATTGATCGAAGGGTTAAAGGAAGGAGAGATACAGAGCGAGAGAGAGCGAGAGAGCGAGCATGCTGTTGTCAGCACACACACACACACACACACACACACACACACACACACACACACACACACACACACACACACACACACACA
>JBAJHX010000049.1:25817414-25832509 GCA_037176925.1 Amniataba percoides
CACACACACACACACACACACACACACACACACACACACACACACACACACACACACACACACACACACACACTCTTGCTTGCCTCATCAGCAGCAGAGGGCTGGCTCGCTGCTGCATCTCTCCCTCTCTCCCTCTCTCCCTCCCTCCCTCCCTCTCTCAAACAGACCTCCAGCTGCAGCGGTAGCCTGCAGAGCGGTGATCAGGACGGGGGCCGGTGCTAGCATGCAGCATGTTTAGCGCCACGCCACAGTCTCCTCAACAGCCAGAAAAAAGAGCCTGAGATCATTAGCTTCCAACAGCAAAGAAGCAATAAAGCACAAAGGAAAGAAAAACAGCTGGAGGGGGAGACGAAGGAGACAAAGAGAGATGAAAAAACAACACTAGAAAGGACAAGGTGAGTGATTTGAAATGATTGGGAGCCTGATGGGAGCTGGTTTCATTGTGAATCCTGTTAACGCAGTAAAATACCGTGTAATGTGAAGCAGGCTGAAAAAACTCCTCCCTGATTTCTCCTTTTAGCATTCCATGGAGACACTGACGAAAGTATAGTACTGCATTTAGACAAATATACAGGAATGTAACGATGTATGGTAGAATAACAGCCGCTATCAACTGTCATCCATCAAAAAAAAGCGACACTGTGAGGACAATTTTAGAGCACATCTCAGGGGTACGGACATGTCCCACAGTCCTGTCTTTGTAAACACACCAGGTCCTTCTGTCTCTGGCTCAAAACATCTGCAGTCGCTGACACACAGTTAGTGTATCGTCCTGAATGAATGGAGTCTCACTGCAGCACTCTGAGCTACAGTCCCACTGGCAGAGCTTCAAGCTGGTTGGCACTCAGGATGACTAGCAGCCTAAAACAATGCACCAGCAGCAGAAAGCTAAGCTGTCTGTCCCACTTTAGAACAGGTCTGGTCCTAAATGGCAAGTCAGATGGATTTTCTGGTTTTGAAGTGATGTGTTGATATTCTGAATAATCGGACTGCTCTCCATGTCTGCTGCAGTTCACTTGCACCATAGACAAACCATTAATGAAATGACACAGACTACCAGTGGTATGACATGCACAGACATGGCAGCTGAAAGCTTGACTGTTAGGGCACAGTCAAGGACTCGCAAAGACCAGACTGTGTAAAATAATAGACAATCTGTGAGGATTTTCAGTTATCTGGTTCATAGTACTTTCTAAGAGTTTGAAGAAAGTCAAGTGGAGTCATTTAAAACTCCAGTGGGGTTAGTAATAGGTTACATTTTGTGACATTTGTTACTTGTTAAAAAGTTACAGATATTCAGATGAGATTTTTGGCATTTATTAGTACTTTAAGACTGATTTGATCTAAGCTCAGGTGCGGAATGATGATACAGTATATGGACATGCATGATGATGGAGGAGAGGTCATGTTTCTCCACATGGAGATATCATACACACTTCTCTTCTTGTGGAGCAGAAAGATACAGAGCTCCTAAAGACCAGAGGAGTAATAATTTTTGTATCTGGCACACTGCATGAGAATTAAATAAGCATTAGTCTGTCAAATTGATTGCCTACATTTAAATGATTCTGTACTTTAACAACAGCACTGAAATAAAAGCTATTAATGCACATTACTGATGGCTGCATTTCAATGTAGATGTTAAAAACTAACTAAAAAGTTACTTATTCCAATAAAGTTACTCAACAGCTCAACTCAACAGTAACAACAAAACGTTTGAACCCTGAGTCCTTCAAAAAATCCATAACAATCCAGCCATTACAGATGTAAAACAACTCTTTTCCATCATTTTCTTTTCACACAAAGTGCCTCATCTTCTATTTAAGGATTCTGTCTCGTTCTCCAGAGCCCTGACCATGCCTGCCTGCTCTGCCTCTATGCTCTGCCTGCTCCTCCTGCTGCTGTGTGGGCTGCTGGGAGGTTTGGTGCTGTCCATCTGTCCTTCTATGTGCTCCTGCAGCCGGGGACACCGCGTGGTGGACTGCTCATCACGCGGCCTAACCAAGCTACCGTCTGATCTGCAGCACAACATTCGCTTTCTCAACCTTTCCTTTAACAGGTAAGCAGCTGTAGCTCTGCAGAGGAATTTGGTTACACGCCTGTTCTTGGACAATCACTGTGCTTCTGTACACGTAGGAGGTAACAGAAGGAAAAAAGTTAGTTCTACAATCATCCGCACACAAATCTTAGGTTTATGATTTGAAAAAAGAAAAAAAAAGATAAAATAGAAAATTAGAAATACTTTGTAAGGTAAAAAGAACTTCCATCAAATATTCAGGGCCTTTTGTATGTGGTAGTCTTTCGTCTGATTATTTTTGGTCAGCACTACCTAGTGTTGGCTCAAATAATATTATGGTGCTTTGAAGGTCACAGCATGCAGTCTTGGCTGTTAAAAATATGTAGCTGTCCCAGATAATCTGTCGGAGGCTCAAACTTAAAAGAAAGAGAAGAGAGCAACTCATTTTGTCAAATGCTAACACACTTTCAATGTATAGTGTCAGGATGACAACAGTAAATATACTATGAGTATAATATACCATGAATCACTAATAATAACTTGACTATACATCAACTTCTAACATTTATATTCTCTATATATGCTCCTCTACATTATGTTACAGCACTTCCAATTATAGTGAAATTCCCACTTGTGAGCACAGGGGTTAATACTGAACAGAAGTTACATTTACAGTTCACCTGCTTTTGTTTTTAATATCACACTCTTCTAACAGCTTGCAGGATCTTGACAACCAGCTCAGCCACTATGCCCACCTGCGAACCCTGGACTTGTCCTACAACCGCCTGGAGAGCCTGCCTCCCACGTTACCGCGGTCTCTTTGGGACATCCGAGCAGCCGGAAACCATCTACGCTCGCTGGACAAAAATGACACAGCGTACCACTGGAACCTCAAAGTACTGGACCTGTCGGATAATGAGCTAGAGAGAGTGGTCTTCATCAACAACACACTGCCGAGTCTACAAGCTCTAAACCTCAGTCACAACAGGTTTTGGACTGTGCCCACAAATATGCCACACAACTTGGAGAGGATTGATTTGTCACATAACTACCTGACGCAGATCCTGCCTGGATCGCTGGACCGGCTGCTGAGGCTGGCTCAGTTCTATTTGCATGCTAACCGCTTCACCTGGTTGCCAGAAGGGATCTTTGATAAGCTGACTGGGCTGGAGGTGATGACTCTCGGGGATAACCCATGGGCTTGTGAAGAAGAAGAAAACATAACTCGGCTCCTACGATGGGCTGAGCAGACACGTGCCACCGTCTTAGGCTGCCCGTGTTATACACGACCCATCTGTGGGCAAACCCATGTGGCAACTCCAGGGAGGGAGTGGCACTCTGCGCTGTTCACAGAACCACCACTCTGGGTTAGCAGAGGTGAAGGACACGACGGTCAGTCACCTGCAAGGACTGCGGGGGTCACCTCTAGTTACCAGGCAAAATCTGCACTTTTTGAGACAGGAATATATCAGGACAAAAGAGGAGGAAATGAATCTGGGGATCATCTGCTGTTTGTCTGGACATCGTCCACAAGTTCTGACAGTTTCTCAACACACTCAAGCACAACAGCAAGCCCGCGGGTTTCAACAAAGAAGCCAAAAGTAGCTAACACAAGAAATAAAGGTTACGGACTCCTCATTGAGATGCCACAAACTGTCACCTTGACTATTTTAGTCATGACAACAGCATTCGACACCTTCTGAACCACTATGACTGTATAACCTATACAATATCTACTGGATTATTTTGGACAGTGAATGTACAACCAAGTCACTCAACTTAGCACCTCCATTTTCATTTTCCTTGTTAGAACTGTTTCGACTGTTACTGCTTTCTGGCACTATTATCAAGTTTGTCATCATTTGTTCAAATAGCTCTACACGTACGACAATACTATGTCTATAAAATCCTGTACACAAAGATGATCTGTATAAACGAGACAGGAAACTACTCAAATATATCTGAATATACTTCAGCTTGAGTGCAAATGTCAATGCTCAACTCTTAGAATAATGCTTGCACACTGGCAGACTGCTATGCACCATACTTTGTTCATATCAGTGACGCTTGTGCTCCATGACCGACAGTATACATATCATAACATCCACAGCTCTGAGTTTGCACACCAGACTCACAGTCACTGTGCAGAGAGGAGCCTAAACATGACACCACAAGAGGGAAAAGTGAGCAACAAAGGGCTAGTTAAGTGAGAATCAAATGGAAGGAAATAGGTATTCAATAGTTAAGTGTTCCTGTCTGTGGTGGAAATTTAATAAAATAAATTCTTGATTTCCAACTGTATGTCATGAATCCACTTTGATATAAACATAGTATGCAACAGAACAAAATCCAAGAATAAAAACAAAAGCACAAGTAACAAATACTCATGTTAAAAAGAAAGCCCATCTAAAGGTCAGCAAAGGCAATTTTTGTATTTTGTATTACTGTTGAAGATCATCCTCAGATTAAATTAAAAGACTGACTTCATTTCTGAGTTATGTTTAACAAGTTGTGACGGTTTTTCTTACTGCTGGGGCTGATTTTTCAGGAAGGGCATTAAAGAGTCCATTTGAAAGTGGGCTGACAATATATTCTGTTATCCTAACTGATGAAAAATACATGATGAAATATGTGATAAAAAGCGCTGCATAGCTCCTGGCAGCTCTGCAGGCTGCAGTGGCACTGAAACAGGAAAGCAGAAAAGGAAGTGGTCTATTCTAGATGTTGTGTGGCACACCTTGAAAGTGTTTGGGTGAAAAGTAAAAGGGCACAACCACATGTTTTTCTATATTTCTTTTCAAATTGATTTGATTCTGCTTTGGTACAGAACATAACCACGGTTGATAGGTGTGTCAATGTCCTGGACATTCATAGATTGAACCACAAAATATGTTTCACCACAGGGTGTAACAGACACCGATCACCTGGACACACCTGTATGACAGATTTACTTCCCAACCCAACAATCATCACTTACAAAAAGTCTACATGGCAGCTTCGTCAATTCAACATGACATCCATTGACATTAAAATGTGTCCGCATGGCAGGTAAGCTAACGTCAGAAAGAATCGGGTGTTTTGAATTGATCCGTATCTGCTAAAACAAATGTCCCTCCTTTCTTCCCTGTACTGTTTTTTGTCAGCTTGCCAGTGTTTAACTTTCATCTCTATTTCATTTCCCTTCGCATGTCTAACAGAGAAGCAGCTCAGCTTGGAGAGCAATTATTCACTAGTTAAAAAACACAAAAATGTAAGCAGGACATGTCAATCAGGAAAAGGCTACTGAGTTGACACTGAGTTCGTACTGACAGTGATCATTAGCACATAACAATCCAGTCAAGACTACAAGTAAGCTTCAAAACAAAAGCTCAGATAAGATGGATGCTCGGGTCCTACCTGCGGGCCACGTAGTAGAACACTGGGTTCCCTGTCTTCGAGGTTCCTGCCTGGTAGAAGATGTTAAGCGTCTTTAAAGCTTTGAACTCCTCCTTCTCATGGACCTGGTGCCTACAGAATACAGCAGAGAGTTGAGGGTCAGTCACACACTGACGACACGGTTCATGACTTTGTGCTGCTGCATCATAGGTCAGATTTTATAAATGGTGAACACCCACATTTATCCAAAGTGGTTTACTGTAAGGTCTTTGCCACTTATTTACTAGTCCACACACACTCACACACCAATGGCAGTGAGTCCATGCAAGTTGCTGAGGGAGAACCCACTGATCACTCATCACTTATATTATTAATTATATTTCTAACTCCAGTGGGGTAATCTATGCATGCATTTGACTAATCCTAGTGGTTTAGAGTAAGTAAATATTTATTGAGGAGCAGTACTGCACCTGCAATCAACTCCAATTGTAAACTACAAACTGCAGTTCTAATAACAGTGCCTTGCTGAAAAGCAGGCATAACTAGCCAAATTCACAGAATCTCTAAGAAGTGTTTGAATGCTAACAGATTGAGGACTTTTGGAGGGACCCATCTGTGTGGAAAAGATTGTGAACATTTGGAACACGGAAGATACAAAAGCACCTTGGCATCAACTTTAGCATGATGTCATGGTGGGCAGCTGCCTGGAAGAAACAAAGAAGAACCACACCTATACCCACAAAGCCAATGTTAGAGGATATCTTACAGCAACGCCTCAAAACCAGTAAATCAAATAATCTCCCATCATCTGTGAGAGCCACAGTATTTGCCCGCTGATAAGCTATGAGTTTTTCTTTACTAGGAGGGAGACACGGTTTGAAACAAAGAGGCTACAAAAACACAAGGAAACCACAGACCAAACCTGAATTTGTATCACTGTTGGTGACTTCATCAGAATGCATACCAGAATTGAGTTATTTTGCCAGATGAGACATTAAAAGGCTTTAGAGTCAGAATGTCACAGTGCTTCCTCTGTAGCAACAGTACAGGTGTCACTCCTTTCCACTGACATGACTGCTGTAGTGGTAAAGCTGCTCCACCGTGGCAGTAGAGAGGACTTTATCCAACACATGTGCACCAAGCACCACTATGTGGCACAAATGAGCCGTCTGGACTACAACAGGGAACACACAGTGTCACAGGAAGCACTATGTGACATACATCATGTCTCACAAAGCACAACTATGATTCAATAAAATTACATGTTATAAATCCATGTAAGATTTATGCTGACTGCCCAAATATGTAAGATTTCAGAAACTTTTTTTGTCTGTATTCACTGAGATTCTGAATCAGATGCAAGTTCCTTTAAGCAACTAATGAGAGAATAAGTGAAAGTTAAAACACATTTCACTCTGAGGGTTCGTAGAGTACACTTAACTGCACTTCAACCAAAGAGTGTCACAGCTGATGATCAGTGAAGAGTCTCTCCATCCATGATATATTCTAACTACATAATGCATTGTATGGCAGGGTCACTGCACACTCTGTAGAAACACATTTCACTCCTTAGTACATTATAACTACAGAATGAAACAAGAAGATTAAGCTCAGCAGAATCTAGTGGAGTGATGACCTGCTTATACTGGGAGATGTGATGGACACCTGTGAAAAACAAGTTGATGATGGGACATTATGTTACAAGCTGAGCTGGTGGGAATCCTACCTGGTCATGAACTCCTCAAACTTGGAACTGGTCAGGTTAAGACTGGACCAGTGAGTGTCAGCCACAGGCTTGTGTTCAGGGGGGCCCAAGTAGGCTAGCAGGGTCGCCATCTTGTCAAAAGGCCGCCTGCCTACAGCTTTGTGGTCCCTGCAAAAGAAAAGATGAATGTTGGATGATTTGTTCACTGCAGAACAAATGAGTGTGCACTCCATCAGATCATCACCAGGTGCTCACCTGTTACTGGAGAGATACTGGCCAATCCTCTCCTGGTTGTTCCACAGCAGGCGGTGCAGAGCCAGCACATTACCATCACTGATGAAGGACAGACTGTGGTTGACCGAGTCACTGGGCGGAGAGTCAGATGCTATATCCAAGAAAAACCTGTGGTGGAGAGAAGAGACGGCACATTCAGTCCAGAACTTCACTGCTATAGTTAAAGATACCCTGTGGAGTCTGTACATCAGTGGTGGTGTAGGACTATGTTGGTTTTATTTGACATGTCTTACCAGGAATACATTAATGAGCCACGGCTGTCATAAAGCATTCTAGCTTGTGACCTTAGGTGAGATTGCAAACCTAGTTTACCTTCAAATCGCTAGAAGACATTAGAGGAAAAACAAAAGCTGAAGTACTTTTGACCTCAGCTGTAAGCAAAGTACTGTGACAGGCCATTCTAACCAGGTTTATTTGAAAACAGGCTGATTCAGAGACAGAGTTTAGTTTGCATGAAATGTCTTACCTCCTGGCCGAATCAAAGTTGCTCTTCACAAAGTCATTGAAAGACCTCATGTGTTCTTCTTTTGTGAATAAGACATGGTTTGCGATGCTCTGCAGAATCTGAAGGAAGAGATAGAAAAAGGAATTTCAAAAACCTTCACACGTGCCGGTCAAACAACATGCTATCATCAGTCAATCAATTAACTTTGTCTCCATGTTGTTCTGTTAATCTGCTTTGGAATTTAGTAGTATGCTGTCACTGCACTGGCTGGCTGCTTATTTTGTTGGCCATCAAGTTAGTGAGTTGATTCAGTCCCATGAGAACCCTGAAGTGTTTTTCTATCCCTGTGAACTGATAAGCTGTTTGGGGCACAGGCAGGATCAAAGACTCTCTGGAGTTTTTGTTGCATCAGAAAGACCACCATCATCCACGTGAACACTCCTTAATTAAGATGAATAAAGTGCAAAATGGACAAAAATACTCTTGACTATAGACCTAAAAATGTCCTGTAGATCAGAAACAGGACGGGAAAAATATCAAGGGATCCAAGTCAATGCGACCATTAATATTTAGGGGCTGCATCCCCTGTGGCCTTCTGAGAGTTATCGCTTGGTCTCAACAGCTTTGTTGCACCTACCAGACTGCAACATCCTCATAAGAGAGACTCTGCACCTTCTAACTGCCCCATGAACTACCACACATTTTCTGTTCACATGCATCACATACATCCCAAGTAACCATTCATTACTGGCACTTGATGGTTGATTGGGTGAACACTTAAACTTATTAAGCTTCCCTCATGTCATCTGTATCACAAAGCCATCACATTCACTGGCCTTACCTTGGACATGAGTTTGAGACCCCGTTCTATCCTGGGCAGAGGCTTCTTATCCAAGATCCCGGCCTCATATGGGGACACAATAGCGGGGTTGACAAAGCGCAGAAACATGGCACTGCCCACCGCACCGATGCTGTTCTGTGGGAACCGCTGACTCACCACCTATGTGAAGTTAAATGGAGGGAGTAGGGGAAGACAAAGTAGGGGAAAACAAAAGGGAAATGTAGAACAGATGGAACAGAAAAGAAAGGTTTGAGCAAAGGGAAGGAGAAAATATTGAAAATCTCAGTATATTAAAGAGCAAAGAAGGAAGTGATGGAATAACAAAATATACATGTGTCAATATGTGTAACAGAGGCAAAGATTAAAAGAGAGTAAAAGATGTCAGGTTCAGGGGAGGAACAGTGAAAAAAGACATGAAATGAGACTTAGACACAATCCCAGTTCATTTTGGCCCATAACATGAGTGAGAAAGATTCTTACTCCAGTTACAGTCCAAGAAAGAGAGAAGAGGGGAAGAGCAAGACAAAAAAAACCCAGCCATCTCCTCTCTGTTGGTGAAGAATGAAGAGTGGGAGTCATCACAGTAAAGAAGGCAGATGACAGATGAACCATCAGTTGTGCTGCAAAGCAGTGGATGACCATCCACAGATTTCACAACCTGCACATCACATCTTGCTTTAAGGTAAAGCAGACCTGTGTGTGCCACATTGCAGGGGATTACAACATAACGTCACACGTTCCAGAATTGGACACAATTGGTGCTGCTAAGTGTTCAATATGTCCCTCTTCAAGCTTCCAATTAGTCCATAACCTTGAAGCATGATTGCAGATCAAATGTGGGTCCTGGAGCATCTATCTACGGAGGAATTATCATCACATTGCATCGTAATTAATTATTGGCAAGCAGGTCCAAAATCTCTAATATGGGTTATCAGATCTGCAGCCACACCATGTAGAGGGTACTCATCTCCTTTATACCCTATCAATTTATCAATTGAGAAAATTCATATATGGGCCTTAGAAGTGCCAGTTAAGAATTAATTTTACTTTATTACAACTTTAGGCTTTTTTTTGCAGTTGTAGTCATCATTTATTCTAGTAGGTCAGATCTCAGATTTCAGAGGACACGAAACTGTTGCAAAAGAGGTTGACAACAATGAGTGATTGTTACGCAAATTTCAGATTTTAGTGTTGATAGGATCTTGTTGTCAGACTGTCCCCCATCTCCTTTACTTGCACATAATGCATGGGACAACTGATTTTTATCCACTCTTAGCTTTTGATTCCTTGGTGGAGTTGCCATTATTCTGACACTATAGACAGCCTCTGGACCAATCAGAAGAAGAACACAGGAAGGAGACTTTACACACTTACATACTACTTACAATTAACTTTTAGTCTTCTCATCTTTGAAAATAGATTGAATCTTTGCATGTGTGGTTTTAAAGATGTCTTAAAGGGCCGCAGAGACCCATTAGACATAACGTGTCAAGAACTATGCAACAGAACTGGCTAATCTGTGGCTTGTTTTCAACCTCTCTGATCATCTGAACGCTTATGTTACTGCCCTGTTGGACTTTCGTTGAGTAATGTTTCCCAGATCTCAGAATGTACAATGAGTATGTTATACTTCACAGAGATGATGACGAAAACTACAAGACAGAAAACCCAAGCTGCGATAAACTGCAATTTTTCTTTGATACAAGGTTTAGACAGCTGGACACTAAAGTAACAGCAACCATAAGTGCTACTATTGAATGTTTCTGTATTTAACTGATATTCCACCCAAATCATGTCCTTTCAATATCAAGTGGCCACCCAATGTAATTCCAAAATTATTCAAATGCACACAGGGGCTACGCACACATATCCTCCACTTTTTTCCTTCCCTCTGATATTTCTACCACCCAGTTTCACCAAAATATGGCTGTTTTGGGTGGAGCATCGGCATTACAGACTGGCCTGCAATGTTATGTTGTGTTGTAAAAGACATTAATCAAAAGGAGTTAAGTCTAATAAAGGGAGTACTAATGTTAATCCACACAGCACATACTGTTTTTGCATGCATGAGCACACACACTCATACAGTCACTGTCCAACAAACAAAGCTGCAGCTACAGTACGCAGAGTTTCCTGACCTACCAGCACATTTCAGTGACATAAACTTTACCCGGATAAAGTAGGAACAAATTTCAATGAGTGCATTTGGCTGAAATGCATGACATCAGAATTAGTTCATAATCTCATTCGTCAAGAAAATCTAATCTTCTTCACCACAGCATTAAAACTTAAACCGTACATGAACTAAGCTTTCGGCTGCTGGTTACAGCAGGATTTCAGCATTTCTTCTCAGTTTTCAAGGGAGTTGGGAAAACTGCTACAGCTTAAAATGGTGCAAGCTATTGGCACAATGGATGTTAAAACAAACTGCATGGTTTAAGTGGTATGATATTAGTGTTTAAAGATTTACAAATACAGCACTGTAAGCTGCACTGCAAATGAAGCATGACCAAAATCGAAAAGAAAATACTTACAAATATTGCATGTTTTAACATGAGACTTCATGAACTAATAACCAAATTCTCACTTCCCGAGAGTCCCGCTGCCCCTGACCTCATTAAAATGTGTTTTATTGTTCAATCATTTGTATCATCAGAAACCTACGTTCACCATCTCCTTGGCAGCAGACAAAGCATACATCGCATTTCAGTACCAACTGACAATTTTAATTTTACATTTCTGGCAAAAACTCCATTGACTTGTGCTCTGAGTGCAAACCTGTTGACATATTCTCCTTTTACATCTGTCATCTGCAGCTGCTATTTATCATTAAGCATAATACGAAAGTGCCTCCATGATGACAGCTGTGATGCTGCCCACTGTTAAAAATAACCTAATTACTGCACTGGCACAAAGTCTGACATGTTGTGCTACTTCTTCTTACATAGAGATTTAACCTGCTATTAACAAACAATACTGAGCGATCTGTACAGTCTACAGTATTCAGACATAGCGATACAATGAACTCTGGTGCTACTAGATTTTTGAAGTTGCCAAAGATCAAAATGTGAACCTTCGAACATCTAATAAATTGATATACTTTTTTAAAAACAAAATGTGGTAAGGATGACTGACATGTTAAGCAGTTTAACTGACAGTGTCAAAATAAACTTGGCAAAAGTGACAATAGATGAACCAAAATCCTGCACAAATGGTGGCTCCCGCTTCTGTAATGTAAAAGAAATCTGCTTCTTTTGCTTATCTGACATTGTACTAAATTGAAAATCTTTGAGTTTTAGATTGCTGTTTGGAAATACAGTAACAAGGATTTTGATGACATTAGGACTCAATGACATGTTCCTCTGGACATCTGGCACATTCAGTTTTATCTGGTTTTTTTTTATCATCACATAATTTCTGAAAATAATCACTCGTTGCAGCCTTAAATGACGGTAGATAATATTGGCTAAAGCTTTCAGCTGTGAACATAAAATGCTGATCCTGTCTTTTTGATGGTGACAAAACTACTGATGTTTAAGAAATCATTGCTTCTACTTATGGCTCCTACAGAATGGAGACCTTCACACCAGCAATATAGCAGCCCTAGCAGGAATGTGAGGAATGCGTGGAACATACTGAAAATGCAGATAAATAGTGGATAAGTAGATACAGTATGTAGTAGTCTTATATTGTTCTACTTCTACTAAATGTTTTACTCTGGTTAGGCATCTTAATGACAATATCATACATGCTGTCTGACTACAGCTGCAGCTCCTCCATGAAAATGACATGGCTTCATGATTTAACAGTACTGCTTGCATTGCAGCATCTGAGTTCAATCAGACTGAAACCCTGAAATGTTTCCACACTGATCCTTCTGGACAGCATTAACTGCAGGAGCATTCACACATGCAGCATCGCTGAACTACGGCAGCAAACCAACAGCCCAAAGTTCCCATCATACCTGCCGAGGCACAACCAGTAAACGCACCAGTAAGAGAAAGTCCACCCAAATCATCATTTACCTCATTCAAATGATGACAAGCTATGTTTCTCCAAAGTAGAAGTGAAGCATGTTTCATGTTTTAAGTCTAATTTTAGGAAACATGCTTGTTTTCCCTCTTAAGAGTCTGACGAGAACATCCAATGGTTTCTTTTCTGTGTTCCTGGTACAGAAGGGAGCCATGGACATGCTTAGCTTGCCGTAGCTTAGCACAAAGACACATTTATTTTAGATGTATTATGTTCACAGTCAGGTTAGCACTTTATGCCTGCTTCCATTTTTGTCCTAAGCTAGACTAACCATGTCCTGGGCCTAACTCTGTACTCAACACACAAAGATGAGAGCTGATGCCAGTCTTATCTTGCTGGTAAGATGGCAAGAGAACAAAAAACAGAAACAAAATATCTGACTGCTGCTCTGGCCTCTTAAATTGCAGCTGTTTTTTTCCCTTTGATTTCCTTATCAAAAACAGCATGAACAGTAAAAAGTATAGTTTTGATTTTCAGGGTGAATTTTCACTTCCCCATTCAGACACAGGCTGTATGCTATTTATTCCTGACATATGTTAAGAACCTGGGATTTCCATTTGAAAGCATCATTTCCTAAATTCATATTCACACTATCCAGTGCTCTCTCCAGAGGCCCAGCCATCGCACTCAAATATATCCTGCTCCCATCAGTCTTCCTGGGTTTGTCTCTGGGTTTAAACTACACTCCTGCTCAGGTTGTGTTAAATCCTGTCCCTCGCTATTTTTTTTTATAAAATGTTTTAAAAAAACTACACCAGGGAATAAAACTGTCTAAATAACAGAACCTCACTTTCATTCATTTTCTGAATAATATGTTTGGTCACAAGCCTGACTTGCCAGAGCACACGGTGCATGCTGCTGCCCACACTCTGAGACAGCGTGAATGCAGTCAATGTAGCAGGAAAGCAATGTGTGACACTGACGCAGCCATCCTGTAACTATATAGAGATGTGTGTGTTAAAGCACATAGTCTTCCCCTCCACATCCCTCCAATCCCCTCCAACAAAGGTTCAGCAGGAGTGCAAATCACTGTCAGCACTAGTGCTGATCCGTGGGTCATTTGGTACAGGGCCATGAAGAAAGAATAAAAACCTTGTTAGATTTCTGCTTTATTTATGGGTTTTTAATGTTTTATATTAATAACCGGATATTGGTTTACTAACTTTGGTCTGTTCCTCTTCGCGAGCCCCCCCTGTGAAATTCTGTCTTGTGTGAAAACCATCCATGCTGCAGACACGTTGGGGACCACTGGTCTAGGTAATGTTACTGGCTCATAAACGCCACTGCTTCTACAGCTTGACAGCTAACCACATCATTTGTGGTTAATTTACATATTTCTGTAAGTAACCACGTACCACTCAATATACTTACTTAAGCTATGGTGTCGTAAATTAACACAGCAGTTTCATTGCCAATAAGCATGAATGGAGGTCATTCCACACTCCTTTAGGTTAGAGAGTTTTGAGATGTAAAAAGACAAAAAAAAAAAACTTGATCAAGTAAGATCAGAGTTTCTATATCTGAGTGCGAGTGACAATGTTTTGAGGGAGGGCATTGGGGGAAAAAAAGGAACGTAGTGAATCATACTTTCGAATTCTAAGACCTTGCTCTTCATATGTGGTGGAAAAAAAGACCATACAGCTGAAGAACCCATGACAGAGGGAGGCCAGTTTATCAGAATATTTCATCAGAGGACCATTCATGTCTGTCTGCTGAGGCAGGTGAGGCACACAGTGTGTATGTGTGCTGGCTAATTCATTCAAGCCACTCATAAATAAGATGGAGAAACATGATCTCAGCACAGATGAAATGTTCTGAGAAAATGTCTCCTGAAGTGCTAACAGAGAGTCCAGAGAGAAAAGAAGAGAGAATGCCAGTTTCCTGGGAACTGTTAATTGAAAATACATCAAATGGCGCCAATATTAGTATAATGATTTTAAGAGAGGTTTGTACACAAAGTTGAATATGGAGAAAAGAATAAAACATTTCCAGAGAAACACCAAATTAAAACCAATTCTTAAAATGAAGAAATAAAAAAGATCAAATGAATAAAATGCAAAAAAAGGCTTTTTTGCTTCAGGGGGAAAAGTGTCTGAGGGGAAAATAGATTCTCCAAACTTACTGCTTTTTTGTTTTCCTTTTTTTCTTTTACTGTTGCTTTATTCAGTAGAGAGTGGCAAGTAGCCTACAGAACAGAGATGAGCACAATCATGGTCACAGCACCAGCTACACACACACACGCACGCACGCGCACACACGCGCGCACACGCGCGCACACGCGCGCACACGCGCGCACACGCGCACACACGCACACGCACACACGCACACACGCACACACACACACACACACACACACACACACACACACACACACACACACACACAC
>JBAJHX010000049.1:25832609-25848946 GCA_037176925.1 Amniataba percoides
CACACACACACACACACACACACACACACACACACACACACACACACACACACACACACACACACACACACAGCCCTAACTACTGGAGGGGTAGACACATTCATAACTAGTAAGAGACAGAAAATCAAAACTGCTGTTAGAAGAGTGTTCATCACTGCTCAGGGGACTTCAAGCGTGTCCATGCATGCGCTGGCGTGGCTTCACTTAGGCAGAGTGTTATAGTGTGTGGTGTGTGTGTGTGTGTGTGTGTGTGTGTGTGTGTGTGTGTGTGTATGTGTATGTGTGCCTACATAGCTGCAAACAAAATCCAAGATGAAGAATGAGAAATCAAAGATGTCAGCACATCAAAACCCCAGACCACTTTGTATGGGTGTGGGTATAAATCATTCAAAATCAGTGATAAATGGAACACAATTAACACTAAAGACTTTTCATTCAGTTGTGGAGTGTGAGCAGACGGAGGTGTGGAGCTTCCTTTCACTGTAGTAAAGGCAGTGGCGGCAGCAGCGGCAGCAGCAGAAGCAGTGTGAAGCTGCTTGGACATTCAGGTGGAATACACAGTCAGACTCAGTGTTCACTGAAAATGCTCTGGAGACAGGCCAATCAGGTGACATCCTGCGATGCTGTGATCACACCTAATCCACCCTCAGATTTAAATATGTCCCCCCTAACATTTTTATCAACCTGAAACCATCACAGGACTAAGTGGGAAGGGTGTAAAGAACAAGCAGGCAGATACTTGGATGGACAGAAAAAGAGAGATATTAGGGATACCTGATCTGACCTGACAACCCTCTGGGCTGTAAACGCTGTCTGTGACATGAACTCACAGCAGCAAATAAGCAGAACTGGATGGCGTCCTTACTGAATATGATGAACATAAGTCCCATGGTCAACTGTTAGTTCATAATATCAACGTTGTAACTGAAGGCAGACAGATAGAGGACATCACATCTTTTGGTAAAAGATCTAAAGTGTACACTAAAAGCTTGGCATCACTGGTAACAAACTGAGCTGTGCCCCCATTGTTTTATTTGCATAGCCAGTGCCTGTGGTAGGACTGTATGTGTGCTGAATTTTCTGCTAAAATACTCAAGCTAGTGTGTGGACCAATCAGATGTTCTGCAGATATGACGTGTAAATCTTTGCCTGGGAAGCACTGTGACATCCCTGAGGTTAAGGTTAACAGTTCATATCTTGTTCCCATCACTCTGTCTCTCCTCACTTCCACTCATCCCTCTGCTGGTTGCTATCAAAGCACTAAAGCCCCTAAATCTTTCTGCAGGCATCTGGGATCCTGATAATGACCAGCTGACGTGCCACACGCAAGAAGGGAACATTTGCAGATGACGGTCTTCTCCTATCATGTGACAGACAGAGTAGAGTCTTGGCTTACACCATGATGGTGTTAAGGATTAGGTGTGACCACAGTTAACTTTATTTTCACCTTAACCTGTGTGGTCTGGGAGAATGTTCCCCAATAGTTTAAAAAGCCTGTTTATCTCCATCTGAACCACATCCTCATTTTTCTAGCTTTTGCCACTGTCAGTAAGGCCCCACATACCTTGTATGTACACATGTGGCACCTTCTGTATCTAGACATTATAGCTGGGTAATAGCATCTGATCACAGGCCTTTGGTTTTATTTTTTTGGTGCTGCTCATTAGGATTAACACTCACAGGTCAGGTGATGGTGGACAAAGTCATTATGTCACCTGTCAGGATGGAAATACAAGTTCATGTTTATTGTGAGAGATTATTGTATCACTAAACTTTCTTATTACTGACTGAATTGTGTGTGTGTTTTTTTAACTATTAGTATGTGTTTGTGTTTTAACTACAGTACGTCTATTAAATGTCAGGAGGGCAAAAGCTAGAAAAACAAGGTCCTCTTCTAGAATCACCCACTGTATGGATCATTATATATTCATATAATTAAAGAGATGTACTTGAAAACAGGATTTGTGTGTGAAGGTAAAGTTCTGTGAACTTGAACATTTTGTTTTCTGCCCATTAACTGCAAGTCTGTGTATTCAGACACTGGTGTGCAAGCACACTTTCACAATCTGTGCAGCAAAAGTACTTAAGGTGTGGGTTGTGTCCACACATGGAGCTTTGATAAGCTGACTGCACCATAATGTTTTGTACATAGGATGTCACATAAGCATGAACAAGCTAGCTGCAAGGGGGTTCCAACTTCTCACCAGTCTGCTGGTCAACACTGTCAGTCAGTCCTGATTACCAAAGTTGGACTGATAATCAGGAGTTTTCCTGGTGGGCCAGTCAACCATTGAGGCTGATGCAACACAAAATATACACATTTTTAATGTTTCCCTCAAGTGTTTTTGTACAGATTATGACTATTTGCAGGCAGTGTCTACAGGTAGAAAACACAATCTTCAAAAATTAAGCTTACAGACACAAAATCACATTGTCAAGTACACCTTGGGGGATGATATAATAATCCATACGACTAGAGCTTCAGGGATTCTCTGCCCTGATGTATATAAAATGTTGAAGAGTAAAAAAAAGCATGTAGAAGTTTTAGTGACAGTTATCAAACAGAGCGGTCTTGCTGTACTGGTCCAATAGAATGTGTGGTTGAAAGGCATGTACAGCTGTGCGCTGATGCGTGTGATGTAGAGAGCAGTGAGTTGAGCAGCACCAGGAGACCTCATAGTGGAGAGGCAGGAGCTGGAAATGTGGAAGTGACACTGCACACACACAGGTAAGGGCAGAGAGGCTGGGTGAGCAGCTGGGAGCTTTGGTGATGTGAGGGGGGGTCTACCTGGTAGAGACAGTGGCAGACACTGCGCAGCTGTGGAGGGAACTCGCTGGATGAACCGATGATGGCCTGGAAGAATCGCTCGGTGATCTGCAGCAGGTTCCTCTGATTCTCCTCCAGGTTCTCACCTTGTTCCAGCCTGATGAGATGAACAAGGAGGCTTTCAATTCTTTGGCTGCCTGATCCAAAAACATCTGGGCCAGAACGTATAAAACTCTGAAGGAATAGTCACTTTGTCACTAATCAGGTACACTGTGCATGTGTTCATTTGTTATAGTGTGACACCCACTGGCCACAGTCAGCAGGTTCACACACTGCAAGGCAAATAGGACCAGGAGTCTTATATTCAAAATAACCAGCTTTATTAAGGAACTTACTATTTTGTTACGTGAAAAAACAGCTGGTGGACATACAGTCGACCACCACAAATGCCACCCACACTCTACCTGATGCCAAACACATTAATTTGTAGGTGGCAAACAACCACACCAGCTCTGGAGGAGTTCTGTCTCTATATGCTGTGCACTGTACCAGCTTACTGGATCAGCAGCAGCTATCAGCACACACTGAACAGGTCCTGGCTACATCTTTAACCTGGTCAGAGGTCCCCAACTACTCAAGTATAAGGACACTCAGGACGACACAGTCAACTCCTCTGAGCAGGCTGCTCCTCCTGCCACACCAGACCAAGAGCCCCACACTGTCAGTCCCACCTGGCTGCATCTTAGAGTGAAAACATGTTAGTTTGCGAATTTAATCAATGTTTATTTTGATTTTTTGATTTTCTGAAACAGCCAGACCTCAACCTGATAGTTAAAACTGACAAACGTATTTATGTACAACAAGTTCCTTTATCATTATTCATTCATTGTTGTTCTTTTCAAGTCTGTACTGCCATCTACTGGTCACCGAGCCACAACATTTAGGAACATGATGGCCTTTGAATGAGAACTGAAGCTGCTTGGATGCCCCTTTTCCACTAATACGTACTCGGCTCGCTTTTACTCGCTTTAGTTTGTACGCGTTTCCATTACATGTTAGCACCTGGTAGTAGTACAGGCTCAACGGAGTCGAGCCGAATATGTGATGTTGGCGGTAGGCCGCTGATTGGCCAGGGTGTGATGGTTAGTTCATCATCTTTGATGGTGTGATGAAACAAGCCTGCTGAGCAACAACGAGGTGCAGACGTTTCTTTGTGTTTGTTTGTTTCTCTCTGGTGGCCTCAGTAGTTGTTTCGTGTTTGTCTCACACAACAAAAGATGTCGTTGGAGTTTCAGACCACCTCGCTATGAAGACTCCACCCACGCTGAGGTGGTACTGTCGTCTAGGCTCGAAGGTTACAGGCAAAACACAAACATCCTTGTGACGTTTAATATTGACCAAGTTGTCAAAAGAGCATACAGGATTATCAATGAGCCCACATATGCCCTATGACCACTACAAGCAGCTGCCATCAGGAATGTGTTTAGATTGTGTGTAAACCAAATAAGAGTTTTGTTCAAGAAGACACAGGACTTGTGCACAGCCACAGTACAAGTATTGGTCATTTTTTAATAAACTAATCAATGCTCCTGCACCTCTGAACTTATCTCAGTGTTTGTGAATATCTAACATATGTCATTTCGTATTCTTACATCACTTTTACATGTATGTAAATGAATTGTCTGTGACTTCTGCTTGCACACTCACTTTCCTTGAACTGCCTCTCCAGGGCTGAACAAAGTATTTCAAACTCAGTCTATCTGAGTGTGAGCTGTGTGAGACCTAGAATATCCAGGCAGAATATAAATGACTGATAAAAGTTATAGTAAGTTCTTATCTATATGATTTATTTGTGTCGACAATTTGAATATGGCACGTTATCAAGGCAGAGATGCTGGTACTCACCTGGTGGGGTCCACCTCAAAGCTAATATGTTCAGGGGTGGTGATGACCCCTCTTAGTAAAGGCTCCAGCAGCTTCTGCAGGTATGCTGCCCCATATACCTGACAAATGACAACATAAAATGCACTCAGCAATATCCATCATATCAGACAATCTTTTCATGACAGATGTGATGCTGTGTTTTCTACCTTGAAACAGAAGGTCATTATTTTGCTGGCCAGGCTGTTTCCTCTGAAGAGAGTCTGCATGGAGTCAGCCAGCTCCACCTCTTTAGAGAACATGTTCCACAGCAGCTGGTAGAGGAGGTGGCGGGAGTCAAACAGCGTCACGAGGACTCGAGCTAGCTCATCCTGGAAAAAGAACATATAAATAAATCATACTTCAAATCATACTGTATGTTCTAACATATCTGTGCTAAGCACTCGAGAAATTTTCAGAACTTCTAACAAAATGAGTGAAGATCTACAATATACAACATACACACTCCTAAATCAAGAAGCGGTACATACCCACTGGGACCCAGGAACTACATTAGCCAGTGCCATGGCGATGGGCAGCTCTCCCTGGTCTCCCATCATGGTGACCAGCTCCACCAGCCTCTCAAAGCGGTCAGCCAGCACCGTCTCTGCCAGAGTGTCGAACTCTGTTCCCTGCTGCAGGATCTTGGTCAGCACTTCCATGAAGGTGGCTCGAGTCTGCAAGTCTTTGTGGTAACCCAAACCTGGGCAGAGAGAAATCCACACAGATGCTCGTTGGATTATGCTGTAATGCTGAAAAGCGTGTTTTTCAGTTTTTCCTGCGAGCAGTAATGTGACAGCCGACTCACCGATAGAGTGCATGAGGCCGCTGTCCACATTTGCATTGAGCAGGTTGGACATTGCCAGGACAGTGCAGTGGCGGAGAGAGGCCAGGCGGCGAGACATCCCTCGCTTTCGTCCCCCCACTGCTTGGCCCTCATCTTCTACTTCACTGCAGTCATTCAGCAGGTTCATGAACAGGGTGAAGTACCTGCATACCACAACAAATGATAGCTTGTTCATTAGAAAAGCCTTCTCCATGCAGGACACTGTCTTCGACACACTTCAGTTATGCGGCACATTCTCAGTTGAACTGGTTGGATGCACTGTACTTCACTTCCTGGATTCCCTCATAGGAAAGCAAAGCATTTGCCCACACATCATTATGAAGATCCGACAATGTTTTTTTTTAACCAAATTCGTAGCCGTACTATTCCAAAACACTCCACAATACAACCTATGAGCCAAAGATCACGGATGTCTCCTGAAGCACACAGAATTCTCTACCATGTATCCATGTAATCAGGTTTCCAAATGACTCTTTTTGAATACACGTGCAGTGCATGAGAGTGTAGACAGGCAAACAGCTGAGTGAAGGAAGAAGAGAAGTGATGTTTCCTTGTATTTAAAGTTCAGACACAAATGCCCCTTTTCCACTAGTGCCTAATAGTACCTATTCGGCTTGACTCGCCTCGTTTTCCATTATAATACAAGTCGTCACAGCGAGGTGGTCTGAAACTCCAACAATGTCTTTTGTTGTGCGAGACAAACACGAAACAACAACAGAGGCCACCAGAGAGAAACAAACACAAAAACACGTCTGCAGCTCGTTGTTGCTCTGCAGGCTTGTTTTCTGTGCAGAGATCTCTGATCGCGTTTGTGTTTTAAAAATGCCACGGTTGATTCTTATGAACGAGTCACACTCCTGACTCATCATGCTCTGGCCAATCAGCAGCCTGCTGTCAGCCAACGTCACATTTTCGGCTTGACTCAGCTCGCTTAGAACCCCGGCTGAGTAGGTACTAGTGGAAAAGGGGCAAAAGAGTCCTACTATGGTCTAAATATGTCTGTTTTCATAGCTGATGTTTGATTCTTTGTTAAATTCAGACTGTCCACACACTTTGGGACAGTGAGTCTGTTCTCACAGACTGTAACCTATCTTAGAACAATTTAAAACTTTTATTCCCTGACATTGAGTGCTTAGTGTTCTTACTTGAGGAAGAGCTGAGATTTGGCCTCCATCAGTTCAACTCCATCTCCCTCTTCTGGCTGCAGAGGAAGACCGGCTAACAGAGACACTACTGCCTCCATACTGGCCTGATCCAGGTCCCTGCATGCACACACACACATACACACACACGGAGAGAACAGTGAGGAAGGAGCTCTCTTAATTCCTAATAATTCATTAACTGACTTGAGCACATAACAGAGCCAAACCTTGTCAGACACTTGATGTCATCATCAGCAGCTTGGTTGGAGGTTCCCATCACCCAGTCAGTCAGGTACTCTACCATCTTGTTCCTTCATACAACAGAGGAAAACAACATGAGCGAAACCTTCCACACCGACCAAGGAGAAAGTCATCAGTATCTGAGGAGCTTTATACAATTCTGTCCCAGCCTTTGAACTGGTTTCATGAATATGTTAACACCCTGCCTGCTTCTTTTACGGCCCAGTTAACACACTGATCCATAAGAAGCAGCACAGGTTGCTGGTGTGGAGCCACAGAGGTGGCTTTCTCATTCAAAGAGTGATGTGTGTATGGAACCTAACAATTAGCTGTTGCCACTGACCTGAACTTCATCTCCTGGCAGAAGGACAAGTCATCTCGTCTCTCCATCATCACCTCCACCAGCTGACACAATTTAGTTTTGATCTGGATGGCATGAACTACATTGCCCAGGATGCGCACATACCTGAAGGATGGAGCACAGGTCAACATACCTCAGAACAATCTAAGAAAACTTTTCCATTTTCAGACATTTCTCCACAAATTCATAATCTGCAAACCTTGATCCAAACAATGAAGCAGCTGATTTCTATTTTCTACAAGTGTGCAGTGTTTTAAATTCTGTTTGGATTCCACACTTAAATAAAATACTTACATAAAAATAGCAAAAAATGTCCCACTCCAGTGAACAAAAGAGTTGTATTATATTCTTATCTCGTATATTTTACAGTTTTTCTGAAATATATGTTATTATTGGATATACAATATAACTGTAATACTTAAGGAGTAACTCTCCTAATCATACATCATGTGTTCAAATACGTGAATGGTTCTTTACGTAATTCTCTTTCCAAGTAATATTCAAAGAACGTCTGCAGTGACGGGGACAGACAGAATGTGACGCACTGAGCAGAGATCACATCAGATGTTAGCTTTGCTAACATGTAATGGCTTGTTATTAAAAAGTTGGTTGGCCAGATGATGATGTCATCTGATCGCAAGAAAGGAGGAGCCGCTCACTGAATTTTCCAACAGTAGTCCCACTGGTCACCACAAGGTTTCGCCAAAACTACCACAACAGTAGTAGGGCACCATGATAGTTTATTTCTATGTCATAAAGGTGCAAACAAAGACTGACTGAATGCTTGTGATATTCAGTACCACAAACTCCACTTACACAGGTATGGGACATAGGAACAGTAATGTCTGGGGAGCTGGGAGTACCAACCTGACCAGATTGAGCATCATGGTCTCGATGCTGGCCTGTCCCAAGTGTTCAGAGCTGCCCTCTGTGTGGTTATCTAACAGGTTCTTCATGATGGCTATAGTCTGCTCCACAAAAAGGGTGTTGGTCTCATTGATAGGAACCTGAAAACAGAAGAACCATATATTCCAGATATGTTCTACATACCTTAAAACACCAGCTACAAAAACACTGAATATGACAAAAAGTATTTTGAATATTGATCACAAGATCAGAGGTATCAAAGATAATGAACTAATACCTTAGAAAGAGCAGGACATTGTGCCCATTTGGTAAACACCTCATCTATACATGAATTTCTGCCTTTTTCAATGTATCAATGTATAGAGATTTAGGATGTTTAATGTTTGCCTGCCAACAGTGTCTTTAATTTACTGTACTCATTAAGTCCATTCTTTTTACAGTCCAGTACAAGTGAAGCTGAGTTTAAAGGATTGGACCACTGTAACAAAGGCTCGTACAGCTGCACTCACCGGGCCCTGTGTGTCAAAGAACTTGCCGATGCTGTTCCTCAGCTTGTTGAAAAGCATCGGGTAGAGGGCGGGGCTGAGCTCCAGCCCCAGCAGGTCTTTCACGTTGGTGCGAACATGCAGGCCAACCCTGTCATGGCCACAGACCAGCAGGGCCAGCAGCCGGTCCAGGAAGCGGCTGACGGGCGTCTCGCTGGAGGCGGATGAGGAGCAGGAGGAGGCTGACGCCACAGGGTTGGACACGTCGCAGGGGCTCATGGAGATCATGGACTGTTTGCGCTCGCTCATGGGGCCCATAGGTGGGCTGTAGGTTGCAGGGCCTGGGGTGCTGCGCTGCTGGAGACATACACCACCCAGAGCACACAGGAAGCCCGTCATGTTGATCCACTCCTGCTGTGGGGGGACACAGACACTGAATGGCAGGAGCACAACACCAGAGGTAATCAGGCATTATGATTAGACCCTGAGCTTCCTGATGGGCAGACCCAAGGCTGTGTGGATGGGCAGCATCACATCCACCCTGACCCACGGCTGTAAGCCCAGCCCTCTCCTGTACTCCCTGTTCATGAATGACTACACAGCCACCCACAGCTCCTCCTCCACCACTATTATCAGGTTTGCTGCCAACACAGCCATCATCGGCAACAACAAAGAGAGGAGGTCAGAGCCCTGACATCTTGTGCCAGGACAACAACCTCCATCTCAGTGTCTGCAAATCCCAGGAGCTGCCAGTGGACTTAAGGAGATAGAAGAACATGTCCCCCACTGTCCATAAACCATCACAGTATCTATAGTCATATGCATACCTGTGTACACTCTGTTCCCACCTGTCAGTAGCTATCTACACTATCTCTCAGTATTGCATTTCACATCATATTTCATTTTGTTCCATTTTCTTTTGCTTGCACGGTTTTTCTGTTCATGACACTTCAGAGTCTGCACAAGAAACTAGCAGTGACCATTGCAGTGAACTGTGTACAGCTTTGCACTGGTTTTAAGTTTAAAAGTTTGAAGTACAGGCAGACAGGTGGCTCAGTGGTTAGAGCGTGCACCCACGTACACAGTGGCCCCGGGTTTGATCCCTGACCCGGGGCGGTTTACTGCATGTCATCACCTCTCTCTCCCCCCTTTCCTGTCTCTACCAGCTGTCCTATCTGCAAAAAATAATAATAAAGGGGTAAAACCCACCATAAAATACTTAAAAAATAAAAAAGTTTGAAGTACAGTGGAGCAAACACCTCACTGCCTCTAGATTTCACCTAAATGAGATCAATGCCTGTTAGATATCACATATAAAAATACTTCCATCACTGAATACAGTTTCATTCCGCAGGCCATAAGACTCTTAAACCACAACACCACCACTTAATAGCACCATCACTTCTTGTTGTATATATTTTTCTATTGCATATATGTTACTCTAGATTATTTATTTTTGCTTAACCTATTTCTTTTTTTTCTTTTTAAGTGTCTCTATTTCTATTAATAATTATGTGTGTATATATGTGTATATATATATATATATGTTTATATGTATATAATATATGTGTATATATATATATGTTTATATATTTATATATTTTAGCATTGTTTGGGGAGCCTAAGACTTAAGAATTTCATTACCAATGATTACTGCTGTAAACTGTTGTGTAATGACAATAAATTCTTGAAATCTTGAAGAGTTATCAATGAGACTAGTAATGGGTGGAGGTTGTGCTGTACATGATGGAGTTAAAGTTATTTGACGGTGGAGGCTATGCTAAGCCCTTGAAATGGTGCGGTAGGGGTACCCTTCATGTGACAATGCGGGAGGGGAAGCTGGTGGCTCTTGGTCTGAGAGCATATTACTGGGTGGCATTTGCCTCGGACCCTGCATGACTGGTACATAAGGAGGCTGGCATACATGCATATGTATGTAAGAGATATTCGATAATGAAACTACAAAATGAACTGTGCGCAAAGCCTCAAAAAGCCTTATATACCAAAACTATGAGAAAAGTTCATTATTACTGAAACAATGTTGCAACTGTCTGCAAGAACTGTAAACAGGCAATGCTCCCGTAGGAGAGAGACTCCACTGGGCAAAGGTTCCTGTAGTGAATACATGATTAGGCTGTAACTAATCATGCTGAGTCAGTTGTTTCCTTTCCTTTTGGTGTGTGTCTGTTCTTGTGTGTGTGTATGTGTGTGTGTCCATCTGACAAATGAGGATTCACTTGAGCTCAGTTTCTTTTCACTAATTGTAGTTCCCCATTAATTTATAATGATTTCTAATTCATTTTTGACTGAGAACACCAAGAGTGTAGAAAAGTTGAATAAAAAGCACAAAATTGTATGTGTTGAAATCCACTTTGTGGACAAAGTCATGTAATCTTAGGTCAGTTTGATCAAATTAACTACATGTTTCAGAGATAAAACATTTGAATCGACTTTTCCCCAAGTTTCAAGACCCAGAGTTTGACAATTCCCTGTGCAACTCAGTTAACAAAGAGGAACTACCATCCAGATAAGTAAGATTTGTTGCTCTCTATCTTAAATCTACCAACAGAGATCATATTACTGTCTGATAACACAGATTCACTGGAGCATCTTTGCCTGCTGCCAGGGTTCTTTAACTCTACATTTGTGACAGGGAAAAAATTGTCAGGTTGACCAAGGCTAAAAAAAACATACTTGATGTAAAAGCTTCTCAAAAATATGTAAGCATAGTCTGAAATTAAATGGGCCTGAAACAGTGTTGTCGTCAATGATGACAATGACAAAATTATTTAGTTGACAACCCTTTTTTTCATGAAAATAACGAGGCAGTGACGAGCTAAAAATGGCTCATTGATGGCTAAAACATGATGAGACGTGTGTGAGTTTTCATTGACGAGATGAGACCAGGCCACAATGTTAGTGGGTGTCCTGTCAGACGTTCAAAGTGCATGACATTTCTGTCTGTCAAAACTTAAAAGTTTCAGCATCCTGCTGCATCCTATCCTTGTTTGGTCACACCCACCACACACCTGTGGTCACTCGTCACACACAGACACGCTTAAGTTTATAAATTCACTGATGGACTATGATGGGAATGAAATAGAAGTTTAATTTCCATGAATCTATGATACCAATCCTAATATCTGAAACTCAAAAAGTTCTGGGTTATTCCAAGTTCTCAGATGCTGTGTTTTTGATAGGAACAGACTCCGAGGATCATAAAGAAGCTCTCAATCACTATATTAATCTGCATACTGCACAGGGGTGACACTATCCAATCCTTCTTCTCTCAGTCTGCTCAGTTTATTCATTCTAATATCATAATGAATGTTGACTTATGAGGGAGTCATGAAGGAGGCCTCACTTATGCATTGTCAGACTGAAAATACACCTCCTGCCAATCACGCTGAGAGAGCAGAACTGTCCAGTTTACTCCTCTCCAGGGTTTCCTATGTATTTGGAGTGAGTGGGCAAGTTGTTTGTCATGGAATAAACCAAGGTTGCAATTCAAACAGTTTTTGTCAGCCCTATAAATGATGTGGGAAAACATTGTTTGGACATTTTATGAAGAACAAAATGTGCTTTTGGTCTGGTTATTAAATGTGCACAGTACAGTAACTGTTGCCAAAACTTTGATTACATCCTTCCCTGTTTTGACAGGAGGTGTATTTGGCTGACCTCTGTCCTCCCTCCATAACACACACACCCTGTAGAGCTGTCACCTCACCTACAGCTCATGTAACAAGCAAACATCCAATCTGCAACTGACATACTGATCCTTCTCACCTCTGTTTAGAATCCATAGTGTTTTTTTTGTTTTCTTCAATGTTGTTGCTTTGATTTCCTGTCCATTGTTGCTAGAACCACCTTGAGTGTCACAAAGTGCATTTTCATTTGTTTTATGTGCAATTGCACTGCATATAAAAGAAACAGAAGAAATGTCAGAAAACTGAAACAAGCCATATGAAAACTTCTATTAATTTTATTTTTCCAAAATCCTACAGCTCTATCCTATTTTTGAATTTTCATGATCTTTAAAATACCTTGTAAGTTTTGCAGGCCTCTGATGAATCATCATTTATAGAATATATGCTGGCCAGGGCTGCTGTTCTGGCTACAAAGACAAGGTAGGATCAGCTGATCACATTCAACAACACTGTAAGACATTAAAAAATATTTTTTTAATCCATTCCCCATATGCCATCAAAACATCTTCCATCATAAACATTTTTAGCCTTCCTCTTTTTGTAGAGTTTTAGCAGCTGAGGTGTATCTTTGTCAGGTGCAGACAACAAATGGCAGATTTGTTTCAGTGCTAAGCTGCACAAGAAAGAAAAGCACACAGTTGTAAAAGTATTCACTGCCACAGGTGTATGCCATGCAAGGTTGTACAGAAAACTAACGGACTAAGTTGTGCTACAGTGAAAGCTTTCACAATTAATGTGCCCTTTCAACGTTTCTACTTATGTGGAGAGTATATAATGGATGAGAACTATGTCTCTTTCTATTGAGCTCTATTGAACCGCCTCCAATCTCAAACCTCTGGGTCTCCAGTGTGTCCTTGGGTTCTCCATGGGAACTGGGAATTGGGAAAAATTGGCCTTCTCTTCTTCTGGGTCTTTTGGTTTTGGCCCTGGATGCTGTATCCCCTGCACTGGGTCTGCTGCATATCCCTGCATTCACAGCAAGTCTTACAGTCTTTTATGCCAGCTCTGATCAGTTTGGTCCTGTGGTTGCCCACTTGAAGCCCAGGCTGTTCTTCCCACCCTTTTTCACACCAGTGTTGTTTTTTGCAGCCTTTTAGAGTTCCTCTTAGTTTTTTGGATGGGAATACTTATTAGCTTTAGTCACATTTTAGCCATTTCTATATGTGATAGTTGACGAAAACTCAAAAAGGTTTTAGTAAAAAAAACTAAACAAAATATAACTCAACCTGTTTAACATATAGCAACGTGCTGACGGAACAAACACACAGAGATGACCACACGTCACTGAATGTAAACAAGGCTAAACATGCTGCTAATGTTACACAAACCAAGTGTGCTGTTCATTTAGACACAACAGCAAAAGGTCTGAAATTTTCCTCCATGTTTCAGTCACTCAAACATGCGTCAATATGACGATGCATTACATTTGCTGCCCGGCCAAAAATCCCTGCATGTTCTACACACAACAGTAACACACACATAAGCTAATGAATTGATGCTATGCAACAAGCTAATGTTAGCCTGAAGTTAGCAGCCCATTTGCACCAGGAGTTATATGGAAACTTTAAGCTTAAGCTTACTATGAAATTCATCACAAGCTGATTGTTGAGTAACATTGTATGTATCTCACAAACGTCTCTTCATGTTTTAGTCATCAAAGAGTCATGTTTAGCCTGTCACCCTCTGTTAACGTCGTGAAAAAAAGGGCAAAAACAGCGGCGGGTGAGGATCACCCACATTCTGGCAGGTGAATGTCTCAGGTGGTGGGAATTGGCTGATTTGTGGGAGTGGCTAACAGGTGAGTGGAAAGTAAACTATGTTTAAATGTAATTGATTCAAAGTGATCTTTAAAAGGTGTTTAGAGATGTCGTTGGGCTGAAAGTCAAAGTGAAGTGTTATGCCACCGAAGAAGAAATATAAAGTAGGAAAAACAAAGTCAGAAACTACGAGTGAAATTTTGAAGGTGGAAACGAGAGCGGCTGCAATCATGACAGGTGCTGAGAATCAACAACTATCTGAGTTGATTCGCACGATAATGAGGGAATAAGTTGGCGTGGTGTTAAAAAAATTGCAACCACAGTTGGATGGTCTCAAGAAGGAGATACTTGAATGCAGTGGTAAAGTCGGGAAAATTGAAGGAGTTCTGTCTGACTTGAATAACCGTGTGACAGCGCTGGAGGCAGCCAGCAAGCTGCTTCGCAAAGAGAACACTGAGCTAAAAGAGAAGACGGAGTGTTTGGAAAGCCACAGTAGGAAATATAACTGACAAAGGATGCTGAGAAAGGTAATCCCACGTGCTACATGAACACACTCGTTGAGGAGCTGTTTAAAGGCAAACTCCAGACAGAGCCTGTGGTAGAAGTGGCGCACCGAATTGAACCAAGTGAGGAATGGATCTTCACCAAACTAGACCTACACAATGCCTACCATCTGGTCTGCATCTGCAGGGGAGATGAATGGAAAACTGCTTTCAATAACCCCCTCTGTCACTTTGAGTATTTGAAATTCAAATTCAAATTTTATTTATTTAAAGCCCAAAATCACAAACATTGTTTGCCTCAGAGGGCTTTACAATCTCTACAGGTGTGACACCCTCTGTCCTTAGACCCATGCCTTTCGGTCCCGCCATATTCCAAGTGTTAATTAATGATGTTTAGAGAGATTTTTTTTAACTGTTTTGTTTTTGTGTACCTCGATGACATCCTAATTTTTTCCCGTTCTCTTAGTGAGCATCAATCCCATGTCTGGCAAGTCCTGCAACAGCTCCTAGAGAAGTGCCTTTACATAAAGAAAAATGTGAATTCCACGCCTCCCAGGTCAGCTTCCTGGGATTCATCATTGAGAAGGGGCAAGTCCAGGCTGATCCAGAGAAGGTAAGAGTGGTGGCGGAGTGGCCAGTCCCCACCTCACGGATTTTGTTGCAGCGTTTCCTTGGTTTTGCAAATTGCTATCGTAGGTTCATCCATAATTACAGCCAGGTGGCCACCCCGCTCATGGCTCTCACTTCCCCGGCTCGTGTGTTCCTGTTGACGTGTATGTGATGATCTGCTCTCAATTGTTTGGATTGTGAACAGCATTGTGAACTTTTATTTTGAAAAGCCTTTAGCGGTTGTTGCTCAGGCCAGGTGGTTGGCTATTATGATTCTCCAATAAACTCAGGTGAATGAGATTGCTTCAGTTAAGAACATGTTCAGATGCCTCTTTTCTTCCTCCGTTACCATTATTAAGACGCGACTTCAGTACACATGCAGACTGCTGAGCAGAGTTCTGCCAGCAGTTCCAGTGGGTGCCAGAGGCAAACTCTGCCTTCAGCCTACTGAACATGGGCGGTTTATTCATACAGGCGATTGGGCGACGCACCACCAACGGGGGAAAATGAGGGATTTTTTTTCCGTATTCTTACACAATATTAAGGTAGTTGTGACTCTCTGACACTAATCTGTCTCTGTATGTCATTGTCCAATCAGTGTAAGGCCGTGCTTCATGAGGTACCGCCCACTTTGGGCGATTTCAGTGCGTTGGAAAATCGCCCAGTTTACTCTCATAGACTTTAATGTAAATTTTTTTTTTTTTTATTTCAGGCACTACAATGCAATCTCTATGAGTTCCGGGAGGGCTTGCCCTAACGTGCTTTCGTCATACGAAAGTAAAAAAAAAAAAAAAAAAAGCTAGAATCGCGCCACGAGCGGGTCAGCGGGTCATAGTCAAGTTTGGTCGCATGGCAAATCTATGGAGAAACTCCATTATTTCTTTAAAAGAAAATCCTTTTAGTCGTCGTAGTGTTGAGGAAAAATTGGCAACGAAAGAATTAGGAGCCCCCAGAACAAATTTAAACATAAAACAAGTTTCATCTAAAGCGGGAAAAACGTATAACCGGGGATTTTCACGGAGCTGGTACGAGAGGAAGACCTGGCTAGCAGGCTGTGAAGCAGCTAATGCTTTATTCCGCCACGGCAGACAGCGCCGCATGGACAACTACAGGAGTCACCGACATGCACCAT